>JAQGBH010001960.1:0-27688 GCA_034698265.1 Sminthurinus aureus
ACTTTGAGGGTCCGCCACAGTCAAAATGGCTGACCTACGTCCTTCAAACTTTTTGGACAAGTTTCAGAGACCCTGAGTAACATCCCTATCAATTTTTATGGCAATCGGTCGGAGTTGGGCTTTGATCCTATAAAAATACCTGAAACTACCCGGTATCGGGGAACCGGGTTATCCAAATGCCATGAAACCAATTCTATTAAACTCCCCATGTTTTTTTACGTATATGTAGCGGATTTTGTGTTTCTGCGTCGTTGCTTTTCCAAAGGCGCATTTTTACGGAATCTGTACCAGTGTGCGTCGTCAACATCAACAGTCAAATGGCACAAAAAAAACAAATTGTCCCACTCAAATTCTATCATGTTCAATGCTCAATGCTCAGCGCTCAAATGTGCACATAATTTCTTTTTGATATTTTACTGTTTCCTCAAATCTCAAATCGCCTTTTGACATGAGAATAAATCATTTGATTAAATTCCATTCAATGCAATCGTAAATAAAGTCGACATAAAAAATGATTATTTTTGACATGCCAAACCTGTAGCTTTTTTCACTCATTGTCAATCTCCGCTTGTTTGCTGTTTGCTGTTTGCTCCACCCTTACATGTTCATTTGCATTATTTACATATAAATCATAAAACCATAGTTTTGAAATTCCATAAAATTCTGGGTGTAGTAATTACGGTAGCAAAGACTCTGGATTCTGGTGCATTACAAAATATTGATAATAGGATTATTTTCCGTGGTTATCTCGCATGAGTTATTGAAGACTCGACAGGGCCATTGCATTAGTCATGCTTATCTCCAATTTCCATGGCTCAGTTCTCTTCATTCATCTGGCACAGATAAATCGTAACCAGACGAGAGTTATGTTTTACTATAGTCCCAAAACTCCTAAAACTTGAGCGTTCAATACTCAACATATCAAGACAAAATTAATAAAATTTCCAAAATATTCCATCACATTCTGCATTTGCTTATTGTGCGTTGTCCTATTTAAATAATTTCGTCTGAATTTATATCTCTTTAGTTGTGAAAGAGAGAAGGATGGCTCAAAACAAAGGAACCGTGTGTTACGAGTTGCTGGAGAAAATGGAGAAAATTGGTGATGTGACCTTTCTGGTGGGCCCAGGTGAAGAAAAGGTCAAAGCATTCGTCTTCCTCCTCCGCTCACTCTCACCCGTATTTGAGACCATGTTTGATGAAAATTGGAAAAACTCGGTTGTAAAAGTGCCGGATATTGAGGCAAACATATTTCGTGCATTTCTCAAAGTAATTCAGTTGCTGTTATTTTCCGTTGTGGTTAATAAATAAAGCCAAGTTATGAATTATGAATTTATTTGTTCGCACTAGCATTGTGATTTTACATTTTACATGTAATTTTATGTTTTATTGCATTTTGCAGTTGTTGTTGACGGATAATTTGAAGGTGGAGGATTTACTGGAATTGAGATTGTCGGTGGAGGAAATAGTTCAATTACTGTATAATGCGAATAAATACGACGTAATCAAAATCCGGAATATTTGCAGAAGGTCAATCGAGGAAAATATCAATGTTGATAATGTCGTGTTGGCGTATGAGGCTCTGAAAGTGATGAATGAACCTGTACTTGAAGCGAAGGCCCTCAAATTCATAACAAAGTAAGTAGCAAGTCTTAAATGACCTCTGACCTTTGACCTTAAACCTTGAGGACTGAAGTGTTTTAAAGTTTTAAAGTGTTTTACTTTTATCCTTGGGTAAATTTTGAATTTAAATGACACTTAATTTAGGAACCTAAACGAGCTGAGGAATGTCACATCATTTAGTAGCTTGTCGGCTGAAACGTTTAGTCTGATTTTGAGTGATGACAAACTGGAAGTGGATGAATTGTCTTTATTTAATGGAGTTTACAGGTGCGACCCAATGTTGGCTGCAGTTTGATGGCCATTGAAAATTTGATATAAAATTATACAGTGTAAACTGGACAGAGAAAGATTTAACACCAGTGTCCAGTCCATATTTTGGTTTTTTGTTTCATTTCACTTCACATATCATGTAGTTGGGCAAAAATTCAATGTAAACGAGAGGATTTGCAAGTGACGGGTGAAAATATTCGAAAGATTCTGGGCCACCTTTTGTTTTTGATCCGGTTTCCTCTCATGTCCTACAACCAGTTTTTTAAACATGTGTATCCCGTAGGAATTCTCAGTACAGAGGAAATTGTGGGAATTTCACAGTGCATCGCGGTGAAAGAGTAATAATTTAAAGTCTTTGACCTTTGACCTTTGGTTTGTCTTTTCTGATAATTCTTTGTTTTTCATGTTCCATCAAGTTATTGTTAACTTGGTTTGGTGTAAAAATAATGCTCTTGTTTTTTTGCAGTGAAAAAGACCCACCGGTTTTCAACACACCGTTTAGTACGAGAAAAGGGCAGGGTATTGACCAAAGTTTGGCGGTGGGCTACACTGTTTGGTGAGGAGTGAAAAACTCGAGAAAGTTTAAACTTTAAGTGTTTTGCAAAATTGCTAGTGAAAATTCATTCCTTTGCTTCTGGTTTGTCTCTCAACTTTGACAGAAATGAACTAGAATTTTTACCAGAGTTGCTGGGTAGTGGGTAATTGGGTTTTTGATGGGTTTTTGGGTATCAAAACAGCAAAAATCCAGTGCGGAAATGGGTTTTTGGGTTTTTCTTATGTATGAAATATTTAGTACCAGTGTTTTCACGGTAGATGGCGTACTAAAAACCCAGTAAAACCCAATTGCCCAAAAAACCCATTTTACCCAAAAACCCACCCAAAAAGGAAAAACCCTGGGTTTTTCGCAACTCCGATTTTAGCTCATTTTTACTTACGTAGTTAGAAGACACATTTTTTGTTTAGTCTCTTGTCTCGAGTCTCGTGGCTTTTGTCTTTTTCCATGGCCCAATGGCGCAGCGACCAGGAATTGATTTACTTTGAATTTAGAATTGTTCTTACTTCTTTTCCTCAGCTACACGTCAAATAATGGAACGATAATTCATGAACTCCTCCTTGTTGTACCGGACTGCCTCTGTTCAGAGAAGAATCTTAGCATGAGGACAAAGGATATTAAGCATTTGTCTCAAGCATTTGCTAGTCCAGAAAAGTCTTTGACTACACCTGGTAAAACCACTTTTCTGTTCGAGTGGTATGGCGATGCGACTCTGGAATCCAAAGCGGTCTCGACCTTTCACTTCTATAATTTTCTGAGATTTAAGGTTTGCTACATCTTATAATCCAGAATCCAGAATCTAGGATCTAGGATCTAGATCATTTATGCGACTTTTATGAATTTGCGTTCTAATTTTATGCTAATAATAATAATAATCATTATTACTATTGTGCCTGATTTATTTCCTTTTAGAGATCCGAGTTTATAAACGTGATCAGTTTTGTTCAGTCCTATTCTGGAACGACAATGAGGGTGGACATCATTTCTAAAACCACGGAAAGAAACTTGATGCTTCCTCCGGACGCGGGACGGTTTAAATGTTGAAAAATGCTTTTGGTAAGGATCCGCCTTTATTCTTTAGCTTTTAGCCATCATGATTCAAAGATTGGATTGTGAAACGCAGTTTCCAGGCTTGTGATACTGCAATCCAACCTCTGATCTGCCATGTGATCAAATCAAAATGTGGGAAAATCAGAGTGAACTTGGTTGTACATACTAGTATTTTACATGATTGAACATTGAACATTGAGCAGGTACTCCCCAACAGAAGAAACTACAATTCGCAGTGTGGAATTCCAAGTATCCACAGCCTTACCCATTGTAAATTTGAACGATTCCAATAAACAAAAACGCCGAGGGCGACCTATAACAAGACAATACGGAGAAGTAAGCCTTTGGACTGTCCAGATGGGTGTTGGCGAATTTGCACCGATGGAGACCAAAACTTTTCCCATTTCAAACAACATGGAAACGACAACAATTTGCTTTGATCTTCCCAATCAACTCGTTATCAGAGCACACAACAATTACCAATTCTACTACCAATTCCTCGTAAGTAACATTTACAATTTGTGTTCCAGGCTCTAACTTTGTTGATAACAATTGTAGGCGTGGGACGATATGGGAAATTGTGAAAAAATTTACAAAGAGTTTCTATGGTTTTTGATGCCTAGAATTTTTTAGAATTTCCCATATCGTCCCACGCCTACAATTATTATAATAGTCATGTCATTTATTTCATCGTAATATCGCAATATTGTTGTATGCGATATGCGATGTTGATGTGTTTATATTATGCAAGCGAAATCATCTCTTCACAATCGACTTCCAATTTTGACATGGATTTTAAAATATAATACAAATTAATGAACATTCTTTTCTGTATTTATTTAATTCGTATTTATATTAAACTAAAGTTCTCTATGATTGAATTTTTAATTTAATAAATGGTAACCCTTTAAACGTTGTATTTATAAATCTCCATTAAGTAGTAGTGTGAGTATTTCATTTGCTCGACTACAAGTGTGCACATGTTCAATGTACAACGTACACTGTAGATTTTACCGTGAACCACGTTATTCCTATCACGTGACTTTGGATAACCTCCACACAGTGAATTTAACCGTGGAGCACTGTAGTTTTTACATGGAATGTTTTACGGTGTGTAAAACGTTAAACTTCAACGTATGAAACCGTAAAATCTATCTTTTTTTCAAGTAAAAGTAACCGTCATATGTTAACGTAAGTCTGAGTTTACGTTTGGTATCGAGCGTATAGAGAAGCATAGAGAAAAACTCAAATCGGAGAAAATTCTACAGGATTCAACATTCAACAGGGTCTACTATAGGAAATTAATTACAGATGAATAGCTACACAGTACACAGGTTACACAAATTTTCTACCATAAATCATCAAGTGGTGGTGAGAATTCACAGCAATTTGAATTTATTCAATACCGTAACGGAATTTTACCACAATTTTTTCAATAAAAACATATGCCAAACAACTCTGAAGAGAGTTCATGCATACTGTATACAAGTATACATGAATTGATTTTTCATTAGAACTTTGACACTGGACTGGACTGGGTAGCAGTGAACACTGATCCATTTCATTTATATATGTTTTAATAGTATACTATTCACATAATAATACAGAGTAGTGACTAGTGATCTTGAATCTTGAACGTTGAAACTTTAACGAATAATGCAACTAATAAATAAATGCACTCATACATTTAGTTTCGTACAAGTAGAATTTCTTTGGCAACTCAGCAAGAGACGGATCATCTGAGAGAATTTACCAGCGTAGACGCTAGATACTAGATACATATTATAACATTTATCTACATTATACGAATATACATGTTCATCCATATCTTTGATATTATACACAAAAAAATCAAGGGTAAAAATTTCTTACACTCACGATCAAATCAGAAATCAGAAGCACATACGAATAAAATGAAGAAGACCAAGAAGAAGAAAGCAACAGAAACAAGAACGAGCAAATAAATGTTATGTTAAGTTGAAGGGTAAAATGAATAAATCTCTCGACATCCCTTACAACACACAAGAGAGAATGAAAACAGGTAGGAAGGAAACATTGTAAATACAGAAATCACTACCTCAAACTCCTGACAGCCAACATTTATTTTCATTTTAAACACCCGTAACATTGAAACTACATGTATTATGCATCTATTGTGTATCATGTACCATGTACAAAATATGTACAATGTACTTGCCCATCATAATGCAACTACAATCTACATTTCATATATAAATGTATATTATATTCCAGGCGCATCCTCCCATTTATTATGTAAACAGAATGAATACAGCTGTACGCTGTACATTGTATTTTACATAATGTATAATACAGTCGATATTTTTTCTGTCTCAACAGACAAACCATGATAATAGTATATTATGAGACCAAAGACCAAGTATGCAGTCAGAAAAAATATTATGAATGGTCTGACTGATTTTCTTTTCCTTTCCTTCATGTATTGTGTCTTGTACATTGTCTTGTACTGTGAAATGTGAAGCCTTTGTTTATGTACTAATAGAATGAAAAGAACATTTTCTTTATCACTTCCACCAGTACTGGGTACTGTGTACAATAATGCAGAAAAAAAAAAAATTGCATGTTCAGAATTATTATTTACAAAGATTCAGCATGAAACCGTCTTTCACTGTCAGTATTTTGCCTTTGGCCTTTCATTTGTTCAATTTCTCTTTATGTAGTCACTTTTGATAACCGGCCAACAACCAAACAAGAAAAACTTTACAGTCTTCAGTCTTTAGTCTTCACAACTGACAAACTATGAACTATGAATTGTGTTAAAACTACAGTAATATTTACACTGTAGTGTCACTACGTATTCATCACTGTTTTCATTAATACTTTACGAATTTCACGTTTTCCGTGAATTCCTTCACGTATTTTCCTCGGCAAAAAAAACAACATTAAGATTTGGAATAAGAAAGAAACCCTTTTCCCTTTGCGCCAACTCTTTTTACCGACCTCACAGTTAATTTTTATCAAAGCTTAGACAAATTAAAGAAACAACAAATAATAATAATAAAGTTTCAGATAGGAATTTTACTGAAACTAACTAAATCCACTTTATTTTGTTCCTATGATAAAAACCATTTTTCCTAAATATCCTTTCTTTTATTCAAAAAGTAGATCCAAGCTCAAAGCTCACTAAGCAATAACTATAATTCAAATCATTACTAAACGATCCGTAATCTTAAAATATGCGTGTCGTACATTGGTACATGCATACGGATATCTTAATATTTTACACACGTTTCACGTTCAGCTGATACAATTTAGTGGGTACATGTCAGTAATGAGAAAAGAAAGAAAGGTGTGAAAATTCATCTGGACTCTGGACTATAACAGAGAGAGAGAGAGATCCATAATTCCAATCTGTTGTTGTTGCTGTTTACTGTTTACATGCCTGTATAATGTGTAATAAGAGTATTATAGATTGCAGGATCATTTTGTGAGAAACACAGTTCGAAAATAACTATAAATGTAAAATACATAACAGAACAGCTCAGCACTATTCTGTTGGGCTGGCTACGATTGAAAATGAAGGGCACTTCATCCCACCTGGTCAAGAATTCTCTTCTCTTTATCATGAAACTCATTCACGAGCACAATTTATTGCTCAACTCTCAGAGTATATTTGATACTTGACCATAGGTATACACTGCATACTATAGTGTATACTGTAGTGTATGTATACCCTAAAATCCATGCATTTACATATTATGCAAGTAGTTTAAATAAATAAATAAAAATAAATAAATTACATGTGAGCACTGAAGATTGAACACAACACGTTGTTAACACGTAAATGAATGAAAGGAAAGGAACCACAAAACACAACTTTCCGTTTTTGTCCTGTGAAGGTTCGTTCGTTCATTCATTGAGTATTCTTACGTGCTGGACTCTTAGGGTATTTTATACGAGCTTAAAATGTAATAATTAATAATAATTGAGTACAGTGTACAGTGGATAAATGTATAGATAAGGATGATGCATTTTTATCTTTGAACATAGAACATAGACATCCATGTGGGTGGAAAGTGGAAATAGATAAAGAATCCGCTTGTTGCATTTCATTGCCTTGCCTTTCTTTCCTATACTAAAGTTTGCTTAATTTATTCTACTAGTCATGATTTTAAACTAGTTTTACATGTTATACATGCACAGTAAACAGTAAACTGAAAAAAAAAATCAAAAGTTTTAAACAACTTGTCTACAACTTTTTTCTGGGTAATTTTTAGTACTGCTGCAACTACCCTGTACAGTGTACAGTGTACAATGTGTACATGTAATGATTCCAACAGACTGCTGAACAAAGTTTTTTTTCTAATGTCATGAATTAATGTCGACTCCAATAATAAAACGCTTCAAATGACCACAGACGATACATACATTATTGAACATTGAACAGTAAACATTATTTTATGTTCAGTGTTCACTGTGCAGTCAAAAATAAACCGATGCTACAAACAACAAACATTACTTAATGAATGTAATGACATTAATACTTTGTCAAGAGTAAAGGAGACATATGACATTTTAAAAAAGAATTTGAATCATTCCTATTTCCTATACACAATCTACAGTCTACTGGCGCATTGGTAAGTAACATGTACAGCAGTAGGGAGTGTAACTCAAAACTCAACTCTTGCCTTATTAAAAAAGCAAGAGTGATAATTGATCCTAAATAAATATAGTTATAAAATAAAACCCCCAATACATATTATATTGTATGCTTGTATAAATTTGATAAATTGAATTCGATATTGCAAACATCATAAATAGATATGATGCAATACTACGAAACGAAATTTTATTGGTGAGATAAATGACACACTGAAAGTGTCTTCTTCTTTTCCACTACGTATCAGCGTATGCAGTTGTATGTTGTATACCTACCAAGAGATTAGTCCAAGTAATATGAGCTTCTTTTTTATTGTCTCTCGACTCCAAATGCCAAATACTAAATGCTAACGAGAAGAGGCCGCACAATAAATTATAGTTAGCTTAAAAAAAACTCCAATGATGGAAATTCGCAAGTCTCTCCTTTTTTAGAATAAATGAATAAATGAACTGCGTCAAGGTTTCTTTGACATTCATAAATTTTCTCCATTTACATTTAATATCATTTAATATGGCTCCATATTATGAAATCAGATTGACTTCGTTCATATATGGTGTATGAATACGATGTATGATACATCTGCCGACAGAGAGAAAAAGGTCTATTAACTATGAATACACGATGAATAATAAATAATAAGACACCCAAAGTCCGCTTACACAAAAAAGTGAGCTTCAAAAAATATTCAGTTTTTAGGAGTCAGACAGTAAACTATAATTAATTATCTAAAGTTGATGTATTTTGTAGGTTCTTGTCTTGTCTAGATACTCTTTACTCTTTACACTTTGTAAGTACACTCGATTACAAGTTAACACTTGTTATTCAGTATTTTACAACCAACACCAACCAATATAAACTACCAAGAACATGCAACGTGCAACAAAATGTACTTTCGTACATGCGAAATAAGAAAAAGCTTGGTTTTGTGTTCTGTACATATTCTGTGTATGACAATTGCTTAGACCAAAATGTATGTGCCACTAAAAAATAATCGTCCTTGAAAATAAAAATACGAACCAGCTAAATAATACAAATCTGTGCTGATGTTACGTAGACATAAATACATAACATGTGTAACATGTAGTAATGTAGTATTCAGTAAAAACCAAAACACTATGCATCAATGTGACTATGCATCAATGTGACTATGGACCGCTACCACTTCCGTCCGAAAATAAAAATATTATTCTACGTTACGTATATATCTCATACACGTTTCTTGCATTTGACATTATGTAATTTTTTTCTTGAGAAATATTTAACAACTTATGAATTACTGGATGAATGTACAGTTTGACATTTAGTAAAACGCTAGATACTAGATAAAGGAGTATTGCACACTTTTTGTTAAAACAGTATGAAATTATTTGAAGTTACTTAGTCATCATCGTAATCATACTCATCTTGATCATGATTGTCGGCAAAATCAGAGAAAAAAGTGCAATGACACTGAAACTTAAATATTTTATCAAGCCATACACATTTATAATGAAAAACATTATTTTTTTGTCTACTATGTACTTTATGTTAGCATTTAACATTTACCTATGATGAATCTAGTAAAGAAATCTCCCATAAAAGCTCTTTTTTTGTCAGTATTGAAGCTTGAAAACATACACTGTATACGCAATTCTATCACAGGGATCTTGTAATGCTAATAGATATTATGAAAAAATTAAAGAAATTCATACAGGATAATCTCCATAAAAACGTTTTATGATTATACTTTATATTATCCAAATTTCTCTTGTCTCTGTGAATATTAAAATTATTTACTATTTACTGAAAATAGCATTACATATTTGCTATAATAATATGTTCTGCATTCTGCAATTTTAGGTCTATCTGTATTTTGTATTTTTGTGACGTATGATGTACGATGTTGCACGAATTCATCAAAAACCTTACAGACACTAAAAAAACAAACAAACAAACAACAAGTGTAAGAAAATTAGTTAATGCATCGTCATTAACAAATTTTGTTATCTTGATTACAATATAATCTGCTGAATGACGCAAATGAGTTAGGAACATCATCTAAAATCTAAAGTGACATGTGTTTCATGACTGTTGGAATTTGCCCAACAATGCAATGAACACCTCCAACTCCAACTTGCAACTCTAACTCTTTTCATGTTCTTATTCCCAATTCCCAGTGAAATGACGTTGCATTTGCTATCATCAAACCATGGAGATGAGTCGGATGAGATCAGCCAAGGGTTTCAAGGCATGACTTTTGCATCTTGATCTGCCCATTCTCCATTCTTTCAGCTGGAAGCACCATCAACAACACGAACGAACGGAACACAAAAGACAAGACTACAAGAGTCAAAATAGAGATAGCAGAAAAAGAAATGGAAGAAGAAAAAAACCCTGTACTTACTCCTTACATGCGTTCCACATTCATGTCAAATTAAACTAGAGGTAATAGACCAAACAGCCACGAGAGAGGAGAGAGAGAGAGCAAAAAGGAGCATTTAACATTTTCTTCTGGTAGTTATAATGTATTTGCTTTTGTGTACATACGTCACAAGTCACAAACAACTGAATGCTGAATCAAAATAACAACAGCTGTCATTACACTTATTTTTACTTTCAAACAAGAAATTACCTAGAAGCAGTCGTAACAAAAAAAAGACGTAACCGCTCTGTACTACTACATAACCTTTCAAAGAGAAGAAGCGAAGAAGAAGCTCTTTCTTTATAATATATTTTGGAGCCATGTACATTGTACATTGTACATAGAAGAATATGAATAGCTCAACTAAAAAGTATTGTAAAGTATGCACTATCCACGTACCCCATAACATGAAATTGAGAATGATGATGAGATGATGATAAATATGATGAAAAAATATTTTAAATGAACTTAGTAAAACTATAATATAAAAATGACAATCAAAAAAATCAAAAAATACTTACCCCAAGTGCACATGAGAACTTTTCTTGGTCGTAATGTAACACACTTTTCACTAATTCTAAAAACTGTAGCATGCACTCATTACCACTTAAACTCACAACTTTTTTAAAGTTTTGTTGTATTAATTTTCTCAAAGTTTTTTGCTTCATGGAACTTAATATTGACTTAGGAAGAAACTTATTTAGGCCAATGTCCTTTTCTATATATTCAAAATTGCTCTTCTTGTCCAGAGCAATGTGTTGCATGTCTTTAAAGTAGTGACGCATCGCTAAACAGCACAACTGTAGACTAATATCCGAATTTAGTGACGTGTACTCCCTCGACAGATAATCATCTTTCACCTAAAAAGACAAATGGAAATGAAAACAATAATTATTATACATAATACATAACATCCCTTTCATTTTTAAAAGTACATGTGCATGAAGAGAGAGAGAGTGAGAGACGACTTTTGTCATTATATCTTCCTTTCCAGTCTTATGTCTACTGCTTAGTGCCTAGTGCCTAGTCATGGTGTTTGTTCATATAATAACAATCCATTTTTTTTTGTAGATACTTCAGTCTAGTTTTAATTTTTAAGGGGTTGCTCACTTAAATTAATTTTTTAAAAAAGATACTAGAGGCATAAAAAATACATACAGTACGAGTTACGAAAGTATATTTGAGGGCTAGGCTCTCGACTCTCGACTTTTGACTGCCTCTCATTTCATTCATACAGACAACTCTTTTCCGTTTAAAAAGTCATCGTTGTTATTATTATTACTATACTGTGAACACCTTAGCCTGCCTGTAGTATGTAGACTGTGGAGTATACAATATGCACATTGTCAAAATCCAAAAGAGTGGGGAATGGGGATGTTGAACTCGATCTGGATACATAATACATACTCCAACCCTTCTCTAAACAATGTTTATGTTGTACATACTGCATACTACATACTACATACAACATACTGCACATGAGATAGTAAGGAACCAAACTACAAATCCAGTGTTTATTTACACAAACTTTAAGCCCAAGTAAGGAGTGAAACATACCTGATCATATAGATAGGAAAAAGTAACGACGTCTTTCTCTAGAAGATCTCGAAGATCCGAGACATAGTAGCGCACCCGTAACTCGTATCTCCATTCTGGGCTTGGATGTTTCTTCTCATACTTCTCCCTCACCTAAGACAATAAATAAATAAATAAATTAGTTTTTTCTTCATTTTCGTTTTGCGTTCCATGAATGAGGACTACTGATTTACATAGACCAGTACTGGTTATAGGGTATAGGGTATACATTTTTGGGGGTATTTTTAAAGTACTCATTTTATTTAGACATTCATATTTTTTATAATGATTACTTCTGGTTGCTGCTATATTCTATATTAAAAGCATATTATGGAATTATGGAATACACAAATACACACATGCCATGAATCATGGCCCATGATGTTAAATGATTATTCCGATGAAAAAAAAACCAAGATGCATTCAATATACAACACTGTACATTGTACAACCATTTAACACGTATCCAGTATCCAGTTGAACGTTTAGTTGCAGTTGAATACTATCCTGAATCCTGAACCCTTAACAAAGATTCCCTTAATAGAGCTCTTTTGCTTATTTTATAACAACTCAGAGTCATAAATCATAAATCATGTTCAATGCTCATGCTTTTCACTGATCTACACCATTCTCTGTCTAGTTTCAAACTATAAAAAGTGATGGTTCCAACTTCTAAATATCGACCACAAGGATAGCCCCTCTTTTTATACATCTTTCTTTTTCTTCTTTCAACAGGGTACATGGTACCCATATTCTATATTCTACAAAGCATATAAAATATAAACAGCTGGTTGTGTGCAGAATGAACATGTTACCATTTTGGGTTCAAAACTATTTTAAATTTAGATGTACATGCATGATTCATGATGTATTCTGTACACCGTGTGATGTGTGATGTGTCTAGGAAAGATATGTCTCATTATATTTTCGTTAATCGAATAGAGCATGTTAGTCATACGTCATATCTTCTATACATGAAATTTGTAATGATAGACATGTACAATGTACGCTGGTAAACTTTACATTTATATTTCATGCGTCCAAGTTTTTCCCTCTATTTGATACAGTCATGTGTGTGTGGACAATTTATACATTAGAATATTATTATACATCCGGCTCAAAACTCAAAACACTCCAATCTTTTTGGTTGGACTCCGGGTACTCAAGTGCCCAACTTCCTACTTCCTTTTTAATAAAAAGGTTTTTTATGGTCCTCTTTCTCTTCTAACCCTCTTTTACAATTTCATTTCATGATGCAATGTGCAATGTGCATACTGCATACACATTACATATTACACATCACACATAGACTTGCATAAAATAAAAGACAAAACAAAGTCATGCAGTTAAATAAATTGTCTGATAAACTGACCAGTACGACCATATAGACAGATGATGCATGGCTCTGAAGTCTGAATCAAATGTATTTTATATGCATTCATCGTTTAATTCTTTCGGATATGTAAGATGTGCAATGTGCAGCCGTACAGTGCATAATGCATACTGCATACAACCCGCATACCCTATACCGTTACTAACACGCTTCTGTCATATTATTAGCATATCAATTTTGATCCTGTCCATGATATGATGATATCAGTATATAATATTGTACTTGCAAGAGACGTTGTCTTGAGTGCTTTCCCCCACCCTTCAAAAAATCAGACATCAGGCACTGGATATTAGATATCATGAATTAATTTAAAAGAAAATATGCACGGCGTGCATTCTTTCTTTTACTATCAACTATCAACGACTCGCGCTTTAGTAAACAGGGTTTCTCCTACGGCTTCCTACCATGTATGCTAGTATGCAGTATGCATATCCTTTTTGCATTTTACACACATAGGTGGATGTGAATATTGAATATGTATGTATGTAAATAAATTAAGGTACTCGAGCCGAATGGACATAAGTGACTCAGCTGCTTTTTTTAAAAAATTGAATCGCAGTATATAAATTTCTTGTGCATTAATTTTGGCTGGCGTTTTCCATCAATTAAAACTGCGTAGCAGAGAGCCTTAGTTATTTTTTGAACGCTTAGTTGTAGTTGAATATTATTATCCTGAGCCCTTAACAAAGATTCCCTTAATAGAAAAAGATTCTCTACGTTCACATTCAATATGTGACAAAGTTGGTGATCAAATATAAATAAGAGTATACATTATTATTATACAATGTACAATGTACATTCTCATTCTTACTTGGAAACTACGCATTTTTTACATGGGCATGTGTGCATTTAGATGGACTCTTTGCTCTATCTGCTAGACGGTGTGGCGTCAAATAACGAAAGTATCTATAGATTCTATGTAGATTCTAGATATTTACATGTATATGGCAGCTTGCTGATTTTTATGAATATGAATAAACAGTTCATACATTATACATGGCACAATACTGATACGTATCATGTTCAAATTACAAGGAGGAAAACCTACAAAAAAATATTATGCGTCCATTACGTAACTTTTATATTCAAAACAGTTTACGCGTAATACGCATAAAAAACGTGCTACGCACTACACATGTACTACGAATAAACGTAGAATCAGACTTTATTATCATATATTATACACTATACACTGCTAGTTTCTTTCTTTTACACCTGGAATTTTTGTGACAGCTGATGAAGACTAGTAAATTATGTTTCTTGGTTTTCATCCACACATACACAAACACATGATGTGATGTAATATATAATATACACATAAAACTTAGAGTTATAAACTTGACAGGAATATTGTTTGAAAAAAATCACATATCATGAGTCATGAGTACTAAACATTTTACAACGGAATGGTAGTATTAAATATCTTGTGGCAAACGCTGTGACATGCTGAAAACACAAAAAATATTTTTCAAAATAAAGGAGGAAGAACAAAAAAACATAAACTTACTTGATATATTGTCATGTTCGCATTTAACCAGTACATCTCTTTTGTAGAGGGATGATTCAATCGTAAAGTAAACAGGTGCTGGTAGACTCGACTACTTGACGGAGCTAGCCTGGCTGTCAAGAGCTGTATTATTCCCTATTAACACACATACATAATCCATTTAGTACAGATGAGACATTTTCCAAGTTCTTACTAGTTACTAGTACATGTATAAATTATAAATAGATGCAAAAAACAAAGTAAATTCCATTGTGAACTATATATTATACTTTATATTTTAAACTGTACATTGTACATATACACTTCTCCTTAAAATGACAGGAACAAAAAAAAGCAAGCAAGCAAATATATTGGATGTGATACTCATTTTGAACTTACAAATCAACAGGGCTTGAAATGCAACTACAAACTACAAAATACAAAAAATTACAAAAGAATAAAGAATCAAGTAGGCAGTTTTTTAGTAGGCAGGCTCTTTTGCTCTTTGGCAATTCAAGGATTTAGACTTGAAGAATTTTCCCCCTGTTTTTGAAAGGACAGAAAAAATAAAGGGGAGAAAACAGGTAGAGGAGAAGGAAAACCAAAGAATTTTTGTATCGATTTCATTTTAAACAGTTTCTAACCAGTTGAAGAAAGAACTATTTTCCTATTTCCTATTCATTCCCTTTTCATCTCTTGTCCAATATAAACAAAACTGAATCATTTTTTCCAGAAAAAAAAATCCGTGATATATCTTTATTTAAAAAATCCTTATGAATGGTAAAGAGCGTCGAATGCCTAGTGTCTAGTTTGTCTAGTGTTTTGTGTCTAGTGGTTTTTATACTTTACCTTTATTACGTCTGTGAATACATGTGTATAGAATACAGAATATACATATGTTGGCTGGCTTTATTTGAAAATAAAAAAAAGATTCCATACTCCATACAGTAAAAAAGATTCCATACTCCATACAGTAAAAAAGATTCTGACTCAGAATTTCTGACTATTGTCAATCCTCTTCTTAAAATATTGAGTGGGCTCTGAGCTCTGAACAAAGAATAATGTATACTGCATACGGTGTTACGGAGCATCAAGAATTACAAAGCGTATTTCATCTGTCTACATAATATCTGCTACAATATATTGTACGTTCAGCGTTCAAGTTTCAAGCAGTACAACTGGACAATAAGCCTTCAAATCAGGTACAAATGTACAAATGTAATACATACAAATGTTACTAAAGTATAAAATACAAAATACAAAGTACAAAATGTTTAAACCACAACAAATAACTCTTGCTTCCTTTTGATTCTTTCCCCTTTTCTTATTTTCTCACATGACGTGATGTGAATTTAAACTTGCGTTAAAGTATTCTACATTCTACATGGATAGATAGATGCTGAGAAAAAAAAAAGATTTCGGCTTTATTCTTTTTCAAAAAAAACAGCGACACAACCCCGCAGATCTTCTTACCCTAAAGGAGGAAGTTCTCGCATGTACAAAAGGAGGGAAGCTTACTCTATACACCTAACATCAGTACAATCGTTACGTTATCGCAACAACATACAACATGTACCCATTCAAATCCGCATCCAGCCCTTTTTTCCAAGTATGTAAAGAATATAAGTAATATTATAACCTATACAATTCCTGTAACCAAAAACGCATGAATGTGCTTTGCAACGAAAATTAAAAAAAACCAGTACAGATTATGGATATACTACCCATCCTCATTACGGATTACGGACTATTCGATTGATCGACAGTTTAGATACTGCTGTATAAAATTACAAAGTATACATAAAAATATTCAGCGTCAGATACTGCATACTACATACTGTAGATTGTAGATCTCAAAGAGTTGGAATAGGAAAACGGGGAGATAATTTTACTTTAAAAAAAAGAAGAGTCAGGAATACATTATTAAGAAGCGGGCTTGCAAATAGCACAGTAGACAAAATCATAGGGAAATTCTTTCAGATTCAAAATTCAAACGCATACCTTAATATCTGTGGTTTCTGAACATTTGACTACATTGAATCCACCATCGACAAGGTGAATTTTTAAAGTTGTTGTTTTGGTATCTGGAACTTTACTCGGATCTAGTGTCTCTATACTTGAACAGAATTCAGAAGTTGGTCTGGGGACAGCAGGAAGAGTAGAGTTATTGTCTAATGTAGGTTTCCGCGGGACGATCGGTGCTCCTGGATGCGAGCCCTTCCGAGCAGGGCTCGCTGTCCGATCTTTGCTATTCATTGTGGATGATTTAACGGGGTCATCGTTTCTGTAAATTTAGAAAAAAAATTAACACTATTAGTTCATACAAAAATTATACGAAATTTCTTATGTTTCATATCGACAATCGATATGCACTTAGAATCGAAGAATTTAAATAAATTTCGTATCGTATTTTCTAAAAGCACAAAATTTTCCAAGTACATTACAATAAATCAATTTTAATATAAATGTACAACCGATATGTTTTAACTTTAAAGTTTGAATTCAAATTCAAACGCATTATTGTAAAAACAAAACATCTTTGTATATTATGCTCTTAAATTTTTTGACCTGTAACAATTCAGTAATTTTTCCAAAGCTCATGTGAAAAAACCCCCCATGAAACCTGAATTCAACTCGACTTATCACTACATAACATATTTTCATCTTGTAATCCAAAGAAATCAGGGATATTTTCCCTCGTTCCCTTCATAAACATAAAACAAACCAGGTCATTTATGTATCAAAACCACCTTCATAGCTATCAAACCAGTTGACTAACTCTGCAGACTAATCTTCCTAAACCATCAACGCGCCAAAGTAAAGTGACGACTCTGGAGGAGAGTTATTTACTTACTAAGGGTATTAAAATTCCCTTTCAAAACAAAAATTCGATTAGCACATATCTGAGCGCACTCAAGCAGAGCGTAGATATCTAGATATCTAGATATGTAAAATGCAGTTCTCGTTTCTGTATTTCCTTTTCGTATTCTACCCCTTCAAAAAAAATTATTATAATATTCCGAGTATTTTAACAAAATGTCTTCTTTCTATATACACAATACATACAAACAAAATATATGTACATGTAATATTTTATATTTTAACAGTTATGCTGAAAAATATAAAAACATCAAACTCTCAGAACTACTGAAGAACATTGAACATGCCTTTGCATTTATGTATAGTGTATAATACCATTGTATGTACTATGTACACAGGAAAAACAAAAAAGATTTTCCTTGTAAACAAACATGCAACACACTGGAATCCCAAAAGAAAAATAAGGAAAGTATAATCGTATAATATAGGTAGGATTTCCAGTCTTAAGCCTGAAACGTCTATAGCATAAACTACTGTTCTCACTAGGTATTCAGCATGAGTTCATTTGCGAGAATCCAGAATCAACATTGAAACTACATGTACACAAAACATTTATGACCACATGGGCATTTCCACCTGTCTTTTCCATACAACTTTTATGTGCATCTTTTAAGACATATACATTAACTTGATGTACCTAGATCTTTGATACATGAAATACAAGAGTCTTGAAGATGCAAAGCAATATTATAAATTATAATGCATGGATGTATACGAATATACATAATTTTTGCTAAACATAAGCAGTCTTATATACACAATTCCATCAGGATTTTGTTTGCATGATCTAACGCTAGACTATCTAACACCGTTACATATACACGACCCAACTTTGAATGAATTATAATAATTGTGAAGATGGATAACGTAGATAAAAGATATACTACCTTTTCAAGTCAATGTACTGGAATCTGGAATATTCTAACATATGCTTTGCAACTCAGTCTATTCCAACATACACAATACACAAATACAGTAAACAGAAACACAAAGCAGGAGAATTAAGTATTAAGTGGAAGGATTTAAGCTTTTACTAAAAAAAATCAAAGCATTAGCCTCTGTGTCATATTCTGTGATGGAGGTAATGTTACATAAAAAGGTAAGCGATAAGTATCCTAGTCAAGTTCAACATTTACCGTACAATATATTGTGTGTTGTACATATACACATGATAAAAAATGAGTTGCACTAGAATCTAGAATTTAGAATTTCAAGTTGAGTATGCAACACATTGCCTTTATTTATTCGGTATGGTACCCACTCTATATTTTTTTTGAACAATTATCCTTAGTCGCAGCAAGTACATGAGCACAATATGACAAGTTTTAAAAGTAATGATAACAGACTAGGATATTTATCTTTTCTTTCGGCTCTCTCGCTCTCTCTCTCTCTCTCTCTCTCTGTCAGTGTCTGTGTGTCTCTACTTGTCATTTTTTTGGATTGAACTGAAGAGGAGAGGCACAAGAGGCAAAAGGAAATTAAATAGAATAATACTTGAACAACTTGAACAATGAACCAGCCTAATTTCGTAATGGTATAAATGTTTATTTTCATTTATAAAATTGTCAATGAATGCTTCTATTTTTAGACAGAGTAAGTAGATCTCCAATCTTCAAACTCCAATCTCCACATTATGTAACACATTATATACATATGTAATTATGTACCTATGAATCCCTTTATAGAATACCGAACACTACCCTAACTTTTATTTTGAGATGACGCGAGGAAGGGAGAGACATGCAAACTCTTCATTCATTCTTTGTCCATGTATGTAGTGTATAGTGTCTACACATGAGTGCATAAAGCTTAGTGTTTTGAGTATAGTTAGTGTACAGTGTACATTGTACATGGAACATGGAGTTCTTTTATTAACAAAACCATTGGGCTTGATGTCGCCGAGCCTTTCCCTTTCTTCCAGTTGTCAGTTTTACTCAGTTTTAACTTTGGATTCCTACATTGAAACAAGTAGAAAATATATACTCTTGAATGGTCTTGGACTTTTTCTGCCTCTTGTTCTCAATCTTTTCTCCGTCTCTACTTCTATACTTCTCTTCTTTTTTCTCCAGTAACCAGTCACCAGTCACCAGTCAACTTCTTCATTCTCTCAATTCCCTTTCTAAAGTAGTGTCCCGACTAATATGTAACTACACTCGGGGTGGAGACAACAATCGTAAATAAAATAAATGGCTCACAGCATCCTTTAATACTGTGCTGCTGATGTTCCGAAAGTGCATGTACACGTATTATACACAAACACATATATATATTATATACTTGTACAAGATAACTCAACAAGACATCTTCCTACTTCCACACAACTAGACAAACTCACAAGTCCAACGGTTGTGTGCTTTTTAGGTAGTGTTACACTCATCACAAATATCTTTAGATGAAATCAAAACAAGCAAACTTGACTCAAATCTCAAATCATACACATCTCTCCAGATGGAACAAATCAAAGACAAACGTACCGAGAAGGATTATAATTTATCACGTTAGATTTTGAAATTCTCCTCTACAATTTTACAGCGTATGTACAACATTATTATTATTGTTGCTTGTTTCTGCTCATTAGATTGTCCTCTTGTGGATGATTTCTTTATAAATTGCATACACTTTGTAAACTCCAAAGTGTCATCTTACAGTTCAGTGTTCAGTGTATATAGATATTAGATATTACAAAATATAAAATATTATCTCTAATAATAATGAATGGTGGTTTTCAGACCATTTTTGTATGAAATGAAAACTGTAGTATACACATATTATAACAAGATCATGTAAGATTGTATGGCCAATTATTTGCGTGCTATTATGGCATTGACTTTTGTCTTTTGCAAAGCAGAAAGCAGAGTAGTTCCATAAACGCCTTCAACTTGTTGTTCTATTAGATCGCGTTGAATAATAAATAATTCCTTTAAAAGGAAACATCTCCTCTAAACTACAAATTACAGGAAAAGCTAGAGTACAACACCTGCAAAATTTTGTGCAAATTACTGACACACGATACAACGATACAAGATACAGCGCAATTAAGAAATAAATACATGGTAAAATATAGTACTGCACGCAAAAGTCTTTAAACTTGTTTTTGATATCATCATACAGAAAAATTAAACTGATGTAAGACTGAACTTGGATTACAAAAACAAAAACAAAATCATTCCAAATTTCAAATTGTTGAAAAATTTTCAATGAAAACACCACGGCCATGCACATACAAGATGCACGTCAAAGTCTACAGTCTACACTACTCTGTGTAGTCTGTAGTATATAGTATAGAGTATAGATTACAATACATATGTAGTGTGCAGGTATAGGAAAAACTTTGTTTTAAAATGCAAAAGTGGGGCATTTAATTTTAACTACAGCCAGTCTTCCATTCCAGTGTTTGATACTGATCCAAATAATAAACTGGCAGTTCACTTCCGTTGTACAGTTAGGTACTACAACTCTTGCTTTTCATTCACAAGTCTTAAGAATTCATGTTAACACAAACGTTTATTTGTGATTGTCATTAACATTGAAATTTTTGAAACTATACTTATATAATTTAAGTAGAGCACCCTACATTACTATTATGATATTTGATTTTTGTTTTTTTTTTACTATTTTTATCATTTAAACTCGATGGAAAAAGCATAATATTGTATTAATCACCTGGCTTTAAAACAATTCATGTGGACAACAAAATCAGGAACTGATGTAGATTTATATTTTACACGCTTATTGATTACCATTTCAATTGTTTCCAAACAGTATTGCAGATTTTTTTTAGATTTGTTTTATTCCAAACAATTATTTAGGACACTAAAATCACTACAAATCTTTCGAATTTACACTCAAAAATACGTATGCAATTCACTTGTCTTTTAGATGAAAACTCGTAAACTTTCGATGAATTACACCGTAGTAAAATTGTAAAAGCTTTTTTTTATAAGAACACAAAATAAAACAAAAACCAAAACACCAGTTCTGTTTTGATTTTTAGAATCTTTGAATCTTAGGATCTCAAGAAAATACAAAATGTATTTTCAACACGACCCACACACAGCGAAGCTCAGCTCAGCTTGTACAGCAAACATCATCAAACTGGCACAGGATGATACTGAAAAACTTATAAAATGGCAAACACGGGACACACTAAAGTACACACCACGATATTTTTGCCGCTATATACAATTCACACACTGTAGTCCTGTATGTATGTATCTACACGACCGTTTCCATATAAAATGTAGTGTAAAGTGTAACCTTTAATATATAAACACTCAACACAACGAATACCACCGAAAACTTGTACGTTCAACTACAAACTACAGCTGTACACAGACTGAAACCGTATTCACTATGCTCTACACTCTACAATCTATACACTATTCAGTATACAGTATACACAGTCGTCATCCAACGTGCATGGTCTGTAAAAATATACACGGTACACGGGTACATTTAGATTCAAGCACAAATCACACTATAGCACTATGGGAAATACGGGCAGGTCAAAAGAGTAGAAAAAACCTTGGTACATAATCAGTAAAGCGCCTTTTAGACTTTTAGACGTTTTTGTGAATCCGAGTTACAGGTTACATCAATATTTTTATATGGTGAGAACGGATTGTGAGAAACGACCTAACTCAATTTATTTTACAATGGTGAATTGGTGAATGGTGACGTATTACATAAAATTCGGGTGAAAAATTCATCCTTTCTTTTCCTCTACTATATCCCTCGCTCCCTCCCTAGCGAAATATGATCACATGGTATGGTCACAAAAGAGAGAGCAAATATGTGTACAATGTACACTCTCTGAGAGAGCCGCTTCATGGGAGGACACACGATCACAATGATACATAATCCGTCTGTTTTCCTATTTTTGTCTCCCATGCATGATGATGATGACAGTACACTGAGAGGGAGGATTTGCAACAATCAAATAAACACACACACACACTCACTCACTCAACCAAGTCACACGACTACAAACAAATGGGTCCGTATATCATGAATCAAAGGAGCCCATTCGTATCCATCCAACAATTGAATTGAATTGAATCGATGCTACAATACTCTATACTGCTCTTTGACACACTCCCACAAGCACACAAATAATATATAATATTATATGAGCATATAGCTTATACACATACACATACAAACGTAAAGTCTTCTACTCCGGCTCGCCTCTCCAAACCCAAAAAAGGCCAAAAAAGAAGATAACAATGATTGTGCAAATGTACAAAAGTACAAAACTGTGGCGTGCTGGACTGCTACAACTTTTCAGCGTGTGATGGTGTCCTTTGAACAATTCATTCGCGACTAACATGTCTAAAAGTGTGGAACCCACACCCAATAATATATTTATATTATCATCATTATTATCGCTATCACAACTAACCAAATCCATGTAAATACATATCAATAACATAATATTACCAACAGGGTTATACAGTGTATAGATAACACAAAATCCTCGAGCGACATGACACTGCCAGAGCTATTATTGACCAGTGACTGATATTTTTTTTAACTCGTCTTTACATACCTTATACTTTACATATGTTTACGTCATCTCTAATTCATAGAAATTATTTTTCATTGGACGTATGAGTAAAATAAAATATTTATCATCACTCTTATCATTGTAGTATCAACAGTCAACAGTATCAACTATCAACTCTGGGATTTATCTAGACAGAGTGTGATCGAATTATGAATTATACATCTCCAATTGAAAGTCATTCATTAAAAATTAACAGGTATTAGGAAACATAGACCTTTCATTAGTTTGAATTAGTATAACAAGTAGATACATATAATATATAAACGCCGAATCATTTCCGTAGCTTTTACCAAGTTCATAACTAATAAACTGTTGAAATAAATTATTTGCAGTCTCGAATTTCAATTCTCCAAAAAGGATTTGGGGTTTTGAAATATTATTTTTGAAAAAAAAAACAAGAACCAATATCAACTACTGACTGGCGTCCAGTTTCCCTTGCCTGTTTATCAGACTTCAACTTTTACCATATAAAATCTGATGACAACTTTCAACTTTTATGTGAATTACGTTTATTTACTTAATGCAATATGAAGACGTGAATAAATTTTGTATAAAAAATCATATTATGCTAATGTACCACGAGGAAACTTTTATATAATATAATAATATATAACTAGTAGAATTTCTCTCCAAAATACCAAACTTGACTTGTTACATAATATAGTACACATGAAATTGGGAAAAATTATCGATCCTGATCTCGGAGGGTTGAGGATTGAGGAGGACATCACATCGTTCAACGAAAGTATACATACGCAATGCCATTTCATACACCAATACAGCTAGATATATATGTACAATGTACATTGTACATATACCTATCCGCTCTGCCTTCTGCAATAAGGAGGTACAACATTATCCCCTAAAAATGCCTCCGTCGTCTGTCCGTCTCAAAGAATAGACCAGAGTTGCAAGGTACATTTTTGCCCTCATCATCATACTATCGCTTTCTTCTCTCTATAGAATTTTCTTCTGAAAAAATTCCATATCACGTTTCATTTTTTTCCATATCTCCCTCTCCATTATGTCTAGTACACAGTATTCATTTTTTTCATACAGGAAGAATCTTATTGTGGAAGGATATAAAAGACTGGGTATCATTCAACGATAAAAATGAAAAATGCCTCATAAGTATTGTCAATGGGCTAGTTAACCATTTCATTTCATTCAGTTCTTTCCTTCCATTTATGTATCTAGTATCTAGTATCTACCTATCTTTCCAATTTCCAACCAACCTGATTCGTCGGATTCTGTATGAAAAATGAAAAGCCAAAAACTACCTGCAAGTTCCTGTGTCTTTTTACTTTTCAATTCCAACATTTTGTATTGATACCCATGGTGGATGAATCAAGGGACGAAAAAAAAACGTTTTTCCGTGGATGTCGAATGTCGTCGCTTCATCTTCTTTTGAAACTTTATTAAGCCATGAAGCATGCATTCACGGTTGTAAATTGAATAAATTAGCATTATTAAATCATTTCTCTGGTAGAGAGAACAGAGAGAAATTGCGTCCCTGCGTGTGCTGTATACTGTATACTATGTACCGAATACCGAACGAGGAAGAAGTATATATAGAGAGAAAGTTATTAACCACTTTCCTCATTCGTCTTCTAATAAAAAAAAATTACATATTACTGCGAGTATGGATTCTACGCGGATTTCAATTAAGAAATTCCATGATTGGCATTCCTTCGTGCATGCTGAATTATTTATTTCCAAGATTTCTTCCATGGTATTACCCAACCGCAACCACATCCTCTGGATGTCAACCTGACTGTTCCATCATAATAATAAGCGGTACATTGTGAAGAAAATCAAAAGAATCGTGCCGGACAAATTGAGTAAGCTTTTCAGTATTTAAACTATGGTTAAATGTTGAGCAGTGCTAAACTCTTTTAACTTGATTCTGCCTTGTATCGCATGTCTATAGCATAGATCACTACTTGTATCATAATTCATAGAAAAAGTTTATATGTGATGAGTGATGAACAAGGCAAAACGGACACTACGGTTTTAGAATAAACTTACAGTAAAATTTTTTATACATTTATATGTACAAAATAATAAGCATTTATAGATTCCTGTTACAATAATTTACATCTACAATAATTCTCGTAATTTTTGTAGATAACAAATAAGTCACATGAATCATCGATAGAAAAATATAGTTATATTATAGTTTATAGTGTTTGTAAAATTTCAACTTACATTTCTAGGTACTGAAAGCCACGATAAACTGGCTTCTTGAAAATAAACATAACGCCGTCAACGCGCTCCATTTATCAAGATAAATAAAAATGAACAAATCAACCAGTCTCACGTTACTACTTTCTCACTTCTTGTGTATATCACATAAAAACATCACACAAAAACAAAATATGGTGCTCATTCACGGATTTTAACTCTTCATCCATGTTAACCAAGAATAATGGGAGAACATTGTCGAACTTAAGTTTAAAATATCATGAATCAAGTGTTTTTTTTTATTTCACAAAGATCTTGTTTGGTATCACGTGTCTTTTTTTATTTTAATAAGTGTGCTGACTAGGTCTCTTCTGGTGATCAAAGTAAAAAATAACTACACGTATTTTGATTTTTATTACAAAATCCTTATTTTGTGACTCTCTGTCAGTCCTGTTTCAACTTTCCTCTCACGTTAGAATTGATTAATTGTGTTAAGAGTTGACCGTTAGGTAAACAGGAACAAAAACTTGAGGAAAAAAATAGTGTTTGCATATCTATTTTAAAGGAAATTTAGGGGGTCGTCACGGAAGTTGCATGTTAATAATGTGATACATCGACACTTATTAATACACTGTGATAATAATTTTTTGTCACTAAACTAGAGTAGATTATGATGATATACCGATGCCAATACAATATACAGTCCCAATATATATATATATATATATATATATATAGTTTGAAATGGAAATCATAGACTCATAGACTATTATGTCGTACAATTGACAATATGTTTGTTTATATTTGCTCACTATTCACTATACAATATACAATGACCAGAATTTACAACGTTTTTTCCTTGTTTTCCGAATACAATACTAGGTATATATTATGTACGCTGTATGTAATACACACTGAAGTGACGAAACTATAATATATTTTAACTTTCACACACCACACATGTTGTTGTAAATACTTTGTAAATACAGTTTTTTAGATACTAGATACTAGATATTGTACGTATAAAATTCGCACAAGCACAAACTATTTGAAACTAACTTCCTTCGGTCTACATTTCCCCCCTAATTTGTGCTTTGATTTTATGCTTGAATTTATTACTTATGGGACATTAAGCACAGACATTATAACACTTATTGACGCTAGTCAATGACGTAAGTACCACACAAAAACAAAAAAACAGTATAATCAAACTATGTACAATCAAAATATCAAAGACAATTCTTGCTCTTCCTCACATATATCCGACTTGACAAAACTTCATTAAATGAATTTTATTTCTTCTATATTCTCATTCTAATGTGTAATTGTCACTTGTAATGACGAATAAAAGAAACCACGCACAGTAATAAGAAGAGTAATATCGATGTAAGTTCAATGTTCACGGTGTATGTAGACTAGGAAATCATGCTTATAATCACTGCATAGTGTATTCTATTGATGTAAACTATTCATTCGGAGTCGGAGTTTTGAAAAGTTGCCAAAAACAAGTCAAGTACATAATATCTTAACATATGTACTATAGACGATTCGATTAGGAAATTTGTCGTTTTGTCTTGTGTATTTACACTTAACACGGATCGATAGTTTTTATTCGCGTCCGAAGATGATGCAAAAGAATTTTTTTCATTGTATTATTTTATTCCTTCTGCACAATGTATGACCTTTTGCACATACTAAAACTCGACGCTTCACATTGTCTACACCGCTTTGAATATTGAATACCAAAATATTTATGAAAGCACAATAAATACTGAAACAACGGAAAGGAGAATAAAATGTTATTTTCCTTGTACACGAAACGAGACTGAATGTTAAACGTTGACGTTTACACCACCAACATATTATTATTATGACGAGGATAATTATGAAAAGTAAGCAGTCATCGTCGTTATGTATAATGATAAGACTGCATGAACTGGGAGCACATTGCTTGATAACCTTCCCGTCAGAGAAGACTACAGTGAACTGTCTCCATCGTACAAGCAGAGTAGTTTAGCCGGACCGAAATGCATTCTATCTCTTTCTTTCTTTCTCATTCTTCTTATAC
>JAQGBH010001961.1:0-27684 GCA_034698265.1 Sminthurinus aureus
AATCCGAATATGACCACTAAAATGATAACTTCGATTTGATGTATCCGAGTGGTTCAAAGCTAAAAGAACCGCTCATACATGTATTTTGTTATAGCTTGCATTTGCTCGAAGGAAGCCCGTCTCACGTTACTTCCAAGCCTTGGGAATTTTTGTGAGGTCTCTTCAGGGGTGAGTTTAATGTTTTACCATTTAATATTTAATATTAATATATTCAGCAATGATTTTCTGTATACACAATGTAAAAACATTTACCTCTTGATTATTTATACAACGTTCCCTTTACTAATTCGTCCTCCTCTAATTTGAGATTGATACACAGATAGAAAAATTCACACATTTTTTTTCTATATTCTGTATTCATTGGAGGTTAGAAGTGCTTATTTAGAAATAGGCTAGCTTTTCATTAAAAAAATGTAGACACTGTTTTACTTACTTTAAAGTAATGATACATAAACACTGACAGTAAATTCATCCACAGTCACATTCCGACTTCAGAGCTTGATTATATAACGAAAACTTGTGTAAAATTCGTCTGTACCATTTATAAAAAAATCAGCTCGGGCCTCGATAGTTAAGTTAGTCATGTATTATAGTTATTATTACAAGAAACAACAAATAAAATAATTTAAAATGGAACCAAATGACTGGTTAAGAAATCACAATTGTAATAAATATATTATTAAGATATACGCTGAAAAACAGGGATAAAGGAAAACACCTGTACGCATTCAAGTAGAAAAAATGATGATGATGGCAAAAACGGAAGGCATGTCGAATGTCGAGTATCGAGTATCAAAGCCCAAGTCAGAGTCGATCTCCAAGTAAAGTCTGAATGTAGTCGAATAGTTAATTATAGAATAAAAGTTATGAATAATAAAATGTGTGTAGAATGTAGAATCTAGAATGTAGAAAATAGAAAGTCAGTGTTTGTGTTCCACAAAGGAGAGAGAGAAGCTTAATTTAGAGTCAATCTCAACAAATGTGGTTTTTTTTCTAGCCAAGAGGAAAAGTTTTCAAGTGGAAGTGGAAGTTTGAGTTTGGGTTGGGTTTGTTGATTTGACTCTGGATTCTCAATTCTCGATCAGCTTTTCTCAGTCTCTCATGATCATACATTATACACATCCCTATCTGTAGGTTGTAGGTTGTGTGTACATACATATTACATGTATTATGTGCTAGAGATGGGAGATGGGAGATGAGATTCGAGGTTATTAGTCAGATAAGACAGAGAAAGAGAGAAAGAGAGGGAATCAAAATGCACAATGAAATAAAAAGGATGAATCTTGATGAGAAGGGAAGAGAAAGAAGGAAGCGGATGAGAAAAGTTGTTTAAATAGTCGTGAGTAAAAACATGTGGAGAGAATGAAGGCTCTTTTCAACCGAGTCGAGATTCGAGAGTCGAGTGTGCTAGATACTAGACTCTGAAGGTTGAGCATTGAATATATCACCCGCAGCCATACTAAACTATAAACTATCAATAAAAATGACCTGAACGAGGTCAGTAATAGTATCAACTAACGAGCACTAACGAGCAATTTGCTCCAGCTCATTTTCATTTCCTTCCCTTCATTATTCATTTCCATTTGCCAGCAGCCAGTTGCCAGCACAGACTAAAATAATTTCTAGTTCTATCTATAGATACTAGATATTAGATATCCGTTCCTCTCTTCTCCTTTTATTGCTTTTATCTTAGATCGTATGCATACATGCATTATATTATTATCTTATATGCAGAAAAAGAAGTAACATAATATAATTTTACATATGTCAAAAAGCTAAAGTTTTAGATACTTTTCCAGTATGAATATGGAAGACGGGAGGAAAAAGAAAATGAGAGAGTTTTTAGCTTTTTCTATGAGATTTTTTTAATACGATTCAAACCCTGTTCCCTCTTCCTTTTCTCTCTCCGGCAATAAAAGTTTCCTTCTCTAATTAGATATGCGATAGTGAAATAAATTTTTAAAATATACTTTCCATACCTATAATTCTTCCTACTTTCCCCTTTTCTCCATATTCCTAACATTGATGCAGACTGTAGACTGTAGACCGTACACTTTGAAGGAGAGGAAAGAGAAAAGAAAATGGAGGAGGAAGAAGTTTGATGGCCATGATTATTATCACAAAATACCATCCGATGAATACTAATACCACATTCTTTATACTTTAGACTTATATGGGAAATTGGGAATTGGGAATGAGATTCAATCTGAAAATAAAAGACTGTAGAATGTAGAACGTAGACTTTAGAAAGTGTAGAGTGTAGAATGTGGAGTAGTACATAAAATAGACTCCTTACTCTAGTTTCTTGAATCCAGAATGTAGAATCTAGACATTATTAGTTTCCCATTTCCAACTGCAGTTTTACACACATGTGGTTTTTATTTTCAAGAGTCAAGAGACAGGACACAAGAGTAGAGCATCAAAATGTTCAAATGTATCTGTAATGTGAAGGATAAAAACTGATTCATGTTATTTTTCAGAAAATAAGGATTGAAAATAGAAACGTCTCCCTTTATTCTCTGTCTTTTTGTACAGAGAGCGCTACATTCAGGTAAAAGTTTACATCTTTTCAAGTGGTAAAATATCACTAGATAATCATACAAAATCCAAAATCCTACATTCAAAACAATGTTGCTAATTTGCTAATTTATTTAGTCATGAATAATCATGAATATCGTATTGTGGATAATTGTGCAGGAATTTGCATTGATGGGCGCCATGATATCAACATTTGGTAAAATATCAGAAACTTGACAGTAGAATAATTCAAATAGACCAAAAATTTCCATAACATAATATTATTATTTCACATTTCAAAGCTAGTTTATAAAAAATGAAGGTTTAAAACAAATGTACATTATTCAGATTTGCTTCGTGTGGACGAGATGAAGGACAATGATAAGAGTCATGTCTTCCAATATTTGATCAGGATGATTGAGGGTTGTGGAGGAACTCGTGTCAAGGAATTTATCTGTAGTGATTCTTCATGTACGAAATCTATCTGTATCTCTAATCTGTATCATTTGTTATACTTACCTTGATTTCTATTTCAGCTGTGCTCCGGCCTCCAGTCTCTGGTCTGGTCTCTGTTCTGCTGTGGCTGGAGACTGGAAACTGGAAACTGGAAACTGGAAACTGGAGACTGTAGACTATGTGGACTTTGATGTATTGTGTCTTATTTTCTTACAGATTTGGAGTCAGTTGTGGACTGTTTGACAATGTGCAAGAGTAGGACAGTGATTCACCATGCTCGTCTCTTCCTCCAGTACATTTGTCAAGGTAACACCATGACGAATGTCTGTATGGTGTCCAAGTATGTCATCAGTCTCTTGCCCTGTGACTTCAATCCCAGAGTTCAAGCTTTAGCGTGCAGAGTGCTCCCCATTATCATTGTAAGTCATCTTTTCTCTCTCTGTGGCTTTAGTTTTGTCATCCTCTTTGTCTTCGCCTTCCTCTTTACCCAAATCCTTTCCTCTTCTTTCTCTTCTTCCTACTGTTCCTTACAATTTACCATTTACCATTTATAATTTACAGTAACATGTCAAAAATCCCCGCTCATATCTACAAGAGCTTTTCTCTAAAATTTTCTGGATCTGCTTATCTTACTATTTGCATTCAATAGTTTTATTCCCTATTTTCTACATTTTAGCACCAGAATGCAGATATGGCGAGCAATTGCTACTCCCTGGTCGTGGACTGCCTAAAAACGGATTATAATGATATGCTCGTCGATGGTGAGTTCGCACTTTTACTTTTCCCTTTTGTTTTATACATATGAATTATGCATAATACATACAGAATCCAGATTCCTGATGTACAAGTTTGTATGTACATGTATATAGATAAAAAGCAAAGCCAGCAAGGTACAGAGTTTATACTTGAAGAATATAATATAAAAAATAGAGAGTGGAAAGTAGACAGGGAAAGTAGAGGCAGGCGGAACAAGTTTTGTGACTTTTAAAAGAAAAGCCACGTAATAAAACTTTACTGTTTCTCTTACCAATTACGGATTGCGTTTGTGCGTGCGTGTTTTTTGGAGATTGGAAATTCAGAAAGTCAGACGTCAGACGTCACCTTTTCTTTCCTTTGTTTTTATCAAATGGTTTGACTGGGCTTGTGGATTGTGGACCAATCCAATCCAATCCAATCGGCAATGTAGATAGTAGATACGCACATCTTTACATTTTTGTTATATTATTCTGGAGTTAAAGTTGTGGAGTCTGGAGTAAAAGTATGGGATGTATTGTACATATGAATAAGTAGTATAGAGTATAGAGTAAAATATAGAATATAGAATTTCGAATGCTAAAATGGTACTGATAATCTATATAAATGAGCGTAAACATGTGTACGGACTACGGACGTTTGTGCTGACTGAATTTTAAGTTTGTCTGAGAGTTTTGACGGAAAAATGGAGAGTTGCTCTTGGCCTCAGCTTTGACTGTTCAATGTTGGCTGTTCACTCTTCATTTTATTTGACTGTAGACTGTAGGTTGTTTGATATTAGATGTTGGCTGTTGGATACTTTTCCGACTCGTTCTATTTGCTCTTTTGTTTGTTTGTCTACTTTGTGTGTCTAGGTATATCTCTTCTCTGTTCTCTGTTCTATTCTAATACTGTTTTGTTGGCCGCTTTTCCACCTTGTATTTTCTCTCTCTTGTTCATCAGAGAACTGGAGAAGAATTAATTACATGATTTGTACTAATTCTTACTATTCTGGAGGGGCATAGTTGAACTCTACTTTTTACTTTTCCCCATTCCAACATCCAACATCCAACATCCAGCATTCAACATTCAACATTCAACTAAAATTACAGTTTCCAGCTCCACGTTCCTTCTTTTGCATACAACTACTCTGTTTAATCTATGTCTATTCTGTATGCTATTCTCTGGTCCCTTTTGCAAACTTTAGTATTTAGTATGTACAGATACATGGAGAAGGGAGAGACAGGATAGTTGTTAGTGATACTGTGTTGTGTTATGCTGGGATGTGGAGGGCAGATCAGAGCAAAACAGAAGAGAACTGAGCTTTTGTCTATGGCATGGTATAAGGTATGCTTATGTGAAATAATTTCAATCCGTAAAGACTAACGACCGACAGGAGTCCATTTTATTTCCGTCCAGAGAGACTAATACGCCTTTTGGCATTCTGTCATAGAGAATAGAGAGAAACAGAAATGAGCTCAATATAATCACTTTTCTCCTTTCTACTTTAGCTTTTTCCTCTCTATTTTCTCTTCTATGCTCTCTCTTCTCTTACATTTGATATAGCAGTACTCTAGTCTGTAGTCTGTAGACTGTAGAATGTAGAAGATATGTCTTGTGTTTTATGCATACAAACTGTGTATTTTTGGAAGAGTGTAAATAGTAAATACCTACAAAGTCCAAACTACAAACTACATGTGTACTCACAACTCACTACTCACCTAGCCAAACAAAAATTTATACCATAGTCCAAACTCCACACTCTACACATGTACATATGGTAGATTTATATACAAAAAGAGACGGAGAAAAAGCAGTGGAACAAACAATAGTTCGTTAAATTTGAGGGATTTCTCCCTTCTCTCTGATTAGTCTCCATCCGTATCCGTCTCTCACCCACAACACAACACACAAAACACCAGACAACATAGAAAATATTTTCCTACACAATCCCTGCTTTGTATTTATTTATGCGTTCATAGTTTACAGTTTATACCTTTGTATTCTGTATATTGTATGTAAACTTACTCACTCTGGTCGAAGGGAGAAAGTAGACAGCAGAAGCATGCATGTGTATGTATGTACCCGTCTGGAACTGAAAACAACTGGATATGAAATTTATTCCAGTGTTTTGAATTTCTGATAATCATACTCTTTGTTTGTGTCGGTGAATAAATCCAGAGTCCAGAGGTATGTACAATGTACAATGTACATGGATAAACTAAACGTGGATGGTGCAGCATGCATAACTCAGACAGCCACACAACTGTTTGATTCTCTTTTTCTTCCCATCCCTTGTTTTTCCCTCCCCCTGTCATTCCACACATACACATGCACACAGTTTATTCATTTACATATAGCTATTCTAGTAATTTGGCAGGACATTCACATTCCACAATACAAGGATAATTGAAGCGCGGAAATACACCTAATTTTCTCTGTATTGTCTCATGTCTACTGTCTACTGTCTACTGCCTAATGAACACAGTGAAGTGGTGGTAAATGGCAATACAGTAGACAATAGTGGACAGTGATGGAAACGATGTAGGAAAAAATATGTATAAATTGTACGGTGCATGCTTTTTTATTTTATTTTCGTTTAAATAGTTGGCGAGGTCTGCATTTGCATCATGGAGACGCCAAATGCGGATGATCTACTCGCTGAATTGATGGAAGCAGCTCTACCTGGAAATGTTTCAGAATCTTTAGAGACTTGTAAACGTAAGCTCAATGCTCATATCTAATTACCTTGAAGAAACATGTCATTTAAAAGTTTGGAGGAACCTTAAAAATTGACGGTTAAATAATTGAATATTAAATATACAATATACATCATGAAAATTACAGCAACATCAAATGCTACAATTGCATCATCCATTGCCTCACAATCACAGGCTGGAAAAGCGAGTCTCGCCGACTACAAAATGATGGAGCGGGAACTGGAGAGTAAAGAAAAGCCTGGAAGGACTCATGACACATACTTTAGACAACAATATGGAGCTCTGTACACTCTCCGGTAGTAAATACTCAATACTCAATACTCCAACCATAATCCATAAGCAATGAAGAAGGAATTGAGAAGTCTGAAGCTTGAAGTACATGATCATAAAAAATGCAAAATCCAAAGCCACTTAATAAATGTCTTGTAATAATAAATATTATTGTAGATACATTCTGTGCAACAATCCGGATGTGGCAGATTGGCTTGTGGAGAAAGGAGTTGTGGGGAGTATTCTCACTGGAATCGGAACTGCACCCTATCCTGAAATACAATTGGTTGGTGTAAGACTTCTCCTTTTGGTCCATGAGCTCTCACCTGATTGTGCAGCAGCGATGAGACTTTTACTCCCCAAAAATTTATTGGTCATCCTACTGGTAATTTTCCATTTTCTATGCACTTTCCACTTTCCACTTTTTTACTTTGTACATTTCAACAAAGAACATTTTCTTTTCAACTTTGAACGTAATTTTTTTGTTGCACAGGGATGTTTGAAAAATGAAAAATATGATGTGTATAAATGTTCTCTGTTATGCATGAAAATTATCATTTATCATGAATCTTGAATCTTGAGTCTTGAATGTAAAAAGTAAAGATAGAAGATAAAAGTAAGAGCAAGATAAATTGTAAATCATGTGTATATTTGATTTTTCTTATTTGTTAGAGTGAAGTGGAAGATGCTCTTCAATACTTAACAGCACCCATGTGTGTGGCTCTTCGAAAGGTATGTAGTATTGGCCATTGACTATTGAGCATTGGTTCTAAATTCTAACTTCTTGTGACTCTAGACTCTAGCCTCTACGAATTGACGAATTGTATTGTATATTGGATAATAAGAGAAGATATTCTGATTTCCATGTAGATTGGACGAGCAGTTCTAACAAATTGGCAAGAGTGGTTTGATGGGATTGTGCTCCCGGTGACTACGATGCAGTTCCACAGTCAAGATGCCAACATCTCAATGCCCACCAACTTATCACCCGTCAACCAAGAAATACATTCATACTGCCAGACACTGGCCAACTTGACCAAGGAAGGACTGTTGTAAGTTGAGCCCTTTCCTTTACACTCTTTCCGTTTTGTAGGCATTGTTTTCCTCCTCCCTTTTGGATTGGATTTATTTCATTCCCTCATGAATCAACTTTTGGTTTTGGTTTGGGGTTTGGAATTTGGATCTTGGAGTTTGGAGTTGGAGTTGGAGTTTTGCTTCAACACCGTTACCGTTATTTAACATGGTACAAATTTTCCTTGTTGTACACAGATTTTGTAAATCCTACTGTTCCAGCTTCCAGCTTCTAGATTCCAGATTCCAGACACTAGACACTAGATGTTAGATGTAAGATTCCAGATACTTGTAGAGATTCATTCGTGCAATATATCAACTTTAAGGAAATTGTATACACGGTTTAAACGTTTACAACACACCATAGACTAAACCACAAACCATATCTATCACACTCATTGCTTGTAGATTGTAGATTCCAGATTGTAGAACATGCAACGTACAACTTACAAGATATAACATGCAGAATATTGTACATTGTACATTGTACATTCTACACATTAGACATACACGCTCCTCGGTCCTTACATTACATTTTTTTTGTGGTACCTCCAAGAAAAAAATATGCAGAGGAAAAATTTCCTTTGCGTTTTCTTTCTTATTTCTTGTTTCTCTGGATATATTTTTTGGAGAGAAAAATCCCCCGTTGACCTCTATCTGATCCCATAAAATTCGGCCCATATCTCATGTGTCCACAGTCTACACTCTACGCACTACACACTACACACTGGCTCTCGGAGCAGAAAACCTCTTCTGCATCTCCTTTTCCTTCACATACACGACCAAGAACAAGAACAGAAACGTGAACGTGAACGAGAAAGAGAAAGAGAACAAAAAGGAAAACGAACACGAAAAGGAAAAGGAGAAAAGAAGTGTACAAAAAAATGTACAAACTGTGTACGTATAATACACTAGAGGCTACATGAAAAAATAAGCAGAAAAAAGAATAATATTCTTTATTTTTCCTTTTTTTGTATTTATAGTACCGTTGCGGAAAATATAGCGATTCTTTACTTGGACGATGAATACCATGAATACATTGCCAAGACGGGAACGGCAGAGAGCAACAAAAGTTTTACTAGTGACTCCACTTCAAAACTTACCACACATCCACATTCACTAGCTGGAGAGGACCAAATTCAGTTCAATCCTGCTCTTGAAGGATTTAGAAAATACCTGGTCAAACTGGATACTGCTCAAGCAAACGAGGAAGATGACTTTGATAAATATGCAGCTGGACATTTTGCCGTGGAGGGCGAAGAAAATGCTGTAAGTGCAAAATATCTGTACAAATTCATTTATGACTTAAAACTTCAAACTACGCTTTTTAAACTGAAGATAAGAATAATAATAATAATAATTATTATTATTGTTAGTAAAAATATAGTAAAAGAACAAGGTTATTATTATTTTTTGTAGGAATCATAAAAAAACAATTGCACAAAAAAAAAATAAAAGGGGAAAAATTCCATCGGACCATTAGCCATTTTAACTAAGACTTGGCTTGGAATTAAATGAGTAAAAGGGTCGTATTGAGGGCTTAATGAGAATATTTCCTGAATTTGAATCACCATCACATCACATCACAGATTTTAGTCGAGGAAAATGAAAAGAAAAATTTAATTAATACATCTCCCAGCTACTAGTTTCCAGTTCCCAGTCCGGTGCTTTTAAGTACACTTTGGGGGGAAATGGAGAAAAATGTATGGGAAATGGGAGAGAGAGATTTCATCTGGCATGAGTCTGTGTGGATGTGGAATGTACAATGTACAGTGTACAAAGTACAGAGATTGTGAGTCAGCGAGAGATGAATCTGCAATTAAGATTAGATTATAGATTGTTCAAAAATTTATATGAATTCCTATGAAAAATGTACAAAGCAGATTTCAAACATGTATGTACAGTGTACAGATATTTTGTTACATTCTACATTTCGGATTCTGAATTCTAGATTCTAGATTCTGGATCCACTGCACCGAAAAGACTTGCTATCTCTATGATTCCTCCGTATTCAGTATTCCGTATGAGAGCGAACTACGAATACGAGTGCACAGTGTACAGTGTACAGTTTATGCTTTGGGAATGAAGTTATAGTGGAGAAAATTCTCCTTTGAGGGCATTAAAATGACAAATTAGAAATTATTGCTCACTCTGAAATTCTTTACGTATACACCATACACTGTACACCGAACATATTTCTATATTATACTGGCACTGGCCCTGGTACTAGAAAAAGTATGAAATATTATTTCTTACGTAATTCTTCTTTCTACATGTACAATATAAATACGTTGCCGTTCTTGATTCTTGATTGTTGATGCTTTATTCTTGATTCTTAAGCAATAAGATGACCTTTGACCTTAATTACAATTTAACCGTATAAAACATGAAATATGAAATAAGAGATAAGCGGAATTGTTGAGGAAAAGACATGACCAAATACCAAATAGCAAATAGATACATGACTTACATTTTCTATTTATATTTTTATGTTCTAATACACAGGAGGATATGACTGATATGGAGACAGCAATGTTGGAAGACGCGATGAGGCAGATTGATGGCCAAGCCGCATATGAAGATGAATATGATGGGGAGGATGGTGAGGAAATGCAGGGTGAAGGGCAACCCGTCGAAGAAGTTGTTATTATAGGCCCTGATGGAAATCTTGCTATCACTACTGAAACTGGAACTGGAACTGGAGAAGTAAACATGGAAAATTCCAAGACAGGAACAAATCAGAGATAAAAGTAGCTCCTTCTGAGGTCCTAATTCATTTTTACATCCGTATCTGCAAACTTAACAATGTACATCGAACTCTCTAAAAATAAAGAAATGCTTTTAGGGAAAAAGTACATAATATCTATGTGTATCTATATATCTATAGTGAATTTGTATTTGTATCTTTATCTACTCACTAATTTTACAATGGGCGATAGACGACGGTAGATAAAGAAGTTGACTTGGGTGTGGTGTGAATTTTTAAAGAGTAGAGCGTAGAGAAAAATAACTAGAGCAGACATTTCTTATATCTTTTGTTATATTCTTTCTTATGTACAATGTACATGGAAAATGAGCTAATACCCTACTCTCTTACACGTAGCTGGGAGTCGGATGATTAAAACCCTAAATTGGGCAATATTAAAACATCACATAGATATAAAGTCTACAGTGTACACTGTACAGTGTACACATATGCGCATAAAATCCTCTTCTTTGTTTTCTCTTCTACTCTACAGACTACTGACACATAAAGCTCCGGTAATAAATCTTGACTCAGAGTCAGAATCATAGTTAGAGTCGGAGTCAGGCTCAGAGTGCAATAAAAGCATCTTGAAAATCAGGATGACTTTTGCGAGGTTGTATGAACCTTTCTCCGCTTTCTTCATATTTCCCCCACTCACTTTGTCTTAATGCGCGCAACTATCAACTATGGCTGTAAACTGTGAACAGTAAACAGTAAATAAGTCAATGTGTACTTTTTACTTTATACTTTGTACACAAAAAACAAAAACAAAAAGCCTAGAGGAAGGAAAATTCTTTTTTCCGTTTTCATTTAAATTAAGTGTATCTAGTCTCTACAATCCATACAGTCTACAGTCTACAGATACATTGTGTATTGTACACTGTTGTATTTTTATGTATCCATGTGTGTTTGCATAGTATATTATGAAAAAGTATGAACCAATTATATTCGCCAAAATTCTTCAGCATGTGATACATGATACACAATACATTATGCATGATGAACTTGTACAAAAATATCATGCAGGAGCTTCTACATTTTACATATTACGTTATATTATCATACAATATCCCGACTCATTTGCACTTTTTACCTTCGCTCCTTAAAAAATACGACGTACTTGACTCAAATTTTATGGTGTAGCATGAATAAAGAGATGGAGCACTTGAAACAGAAAGGTGTGGAAAAATCTTTCTCGTCTGCATTTGCATTTAATCTGTACCGTATTATCGTATGAGTATTACATATTAAGGCATAAGAGAGTTGAGGATTGACTATGTAAATTGTAAAAGGAATCTAGAATCTAGAAGCTTGCACTAATAAGATTAATGGAGGTAAAGTTGACACGGCGCTACTTCCTTCTCTTCCCTTCTCATTTCATCTTTTCTCCTTTCCTCGAATCTTTTTCTCTGTTACTACAATAATACACAATAGAGCAGAAGAGGGAAAATTATTGTGTATACTTTGTTCTACTATGATTTTCAAGTTTCAATTTTCAGTATCCAATATCTTTGATCCATACTCATTACTCATGCATTAAATCATCTGCTTTCGTTAGTGTTTGGCGCTTGGCTTGGCGTTTTATGAGTACCGTGTAAATTGTAAATTGGAACGTATTTTATATTTTCATATTACTGCTTTGTTTTGCATGCAAACTACAACACACACGATGCATCGTAAACAATACACAATATACTATACACGATTAATGGTAGACTAGAATGTTAACGTAGGCTCATAAAATATAAAGTATTAATCATTTCAATCTCTCTGTGTGGATTTGGATTTGGGGATGTAGTCTTGAGACTTGAGACACATCAAACATCAAATATCAAAACATAATAGAAACGCTTGAACCGCGCTCTAATATAAATTCATATGCTGTGGGAGATGGGTCATAAATGCGCGAGAATCAAGAAACGAGAATCTAGAATTGGGAATTTAGAAGGGTGTAAAGTGCGAAACAATCATACTTGTTTTGTGGAGAATAATAAACTAAAGTATTTTCAAGTATTCCCTCAATTTTGTATTATGCGAAAGTCTAAAGTCTAAAGTGTAAAGTGTACACTGTACAGAAATGTCCAATTATAATTGCTGATTTGACCATCATGTACAGATCTGCAATCTAATGCTCTATCTTCCTTTGCTTGGAAATATCAGTAAAATCTTTTAGGTGAGTCAAGGGTCAAGGGTCATGTATCACGGAGGTCTGCCTGCTCCCTTCAAACTTCAAACTTATGACCTATATTAGTAAAGAGTAATGAGTAATGAGTAATGAGCACTAATAATTTCAGAGTTTATGTTACATATTACATATTAAATACCATGCGAATAAAAGAGGGACAGCAGGAATTCATAAATCTTGATATTGATTTTGCTTACTCATATTTAACATTTAACCGTACTAAGGTAAATATAAAAGTAAAATACAACCGCTCCGTTCCATTTTGTATTTGTATCACCTTATGTTTGACAGTCTGAGTTTTGAGTTTTGAGCTTTGAGCTTTGAGTTTTAAGTGTAGGTCAGAGATGCTTTGATAAAAGTAGGAACAAAGTTAAAACTAAGCAGCAGTAGGAGCAGCAGCTCAGTAGTAATTGAGATTCGTCTCAGATAGAGAAAAAATAATCTAACTCACCTGGGGAAACACACAGAAAGATAGATTCACACTAGATCACACTGAACACACCCACACAGAAATATATATGCAATAGTCATGGATCCCTTTAGGAAGGAATATGGGGAACGGGAATAGAGGAGGAAGAGCGTAAACTTCTGGTGAGGAAATAAACTAAATTATTTACAGCTGTCAAAACGTTTGAGAAACAACCAAAATATATTACATCAAGACTCAAGACCAAAATGGAGATAAAGATGGGAAAAGTGTTGCTCTCTTCTTCCTTTCTTGTTCTTTATCAGTTCCTCCTCTTTTTATTATGATTATAAGTACATACATACAACATACAGTGTACAATTCTCATGTTTCTAGATTCTAGAGTCTAGGCTCTTGACTCTTGACGCTTGACTCTTGACTCTTGACTCGAGTTCTCCAGTCTCAAGTTGAAGAGAAGGAAATTGAGATTCCTGTCATGTCAACGAGAAGAACATGTTTATGTCTATCAGTACACGCAGATGTTGTTTCTAGTTTCTTGTTCCTTCTCCAATTCACCCTTGACAATATTCCATTTGGGATTGGATTGGATTCCATCATAAAGATGATGATGTATAGATTATAGATTATGTGTAAATACAGACTTCAATTCGGACCAGACCAGGCCAGACTCCTCGGAATTTTCCATGTATTCATGTAATAAATAGTTTTTGTGTTTGGTGTATGGTATCTACGTACTTTTTTTTTGAATTCCACTTCCAGTCCCAACTTTTCCTCTTGTTCCTGCTCTAGATTCTGGATTCTGGATTCTAGATTCTAGATTCTAGATTCTAGGTTCTAGATTCATACCATGTGAACAAAGGAGCAAGAGCACAGAACAGAACCCAGAAAACATGAGCGTGAGCTACCACTTTTGTTTGTGTACATGTACAATAGTTTGATCCGTTTACGAGGAAATGTGAAATGCGAAATGGGAAATGGAGAAGAACAAGAAGAACAGGGAGAGAAAGTAGAGAAAGTGGAGAAAGCATTGTATAAAAAATCATTTGCTGTTTGTGTTCCCATATGGCACTCTAACCATTTCCATAGCTAGATAAAACTTTGGCATTTAGGGGAGCTGATGTAGAAAAGGACCCCAATCCTCAATCCTGAATCCCAAATATCTAAAACAGCACACAACCAGAAGCAGATCCTGCCTTGTTCCAAGTATAATGTATAGACATGTGACATGCATGTGGTGTACATTGTACATTGTACATTACATGTTAGGTAAACTATGCACACCAGTTTGTGCATTGACACGGTATACTATTGGTATGGTATGGTGTGGTGTGGAATGATACGGGTGTTGTTGAAACAATATATACGTTGATATCAATATCAGTCTCGTGTCTCGTGTCTCTAGTCCAGTGTCCCGTGTATAATGGATAATGGGCCATGTACAATATACAACACATTCATGACGATTATCCATATCCATCAACTTGTAGATACCAGAGACGTGTTAGTTGTCTCTCTACTTTACACTTTTCGCACTTTTCTTTCCGTACTCTGTACTCTAGAATCTAGACTGTATACTCTATACCCACTGCCCGACTTTTCCCATGGGTAAACTCCACTTGAACTTCACATATGCGCTTTCACATATTGACCCATAAAATTTGACTTGTTTTTTCACACCCGTTCCCTCTCTCGACTTTTCTATTTTTCTACTTTTATATCTATCCTTCCTTCTTTCTTTCCTTCTTTTTTCTATCATCCTCTTGAATTCCGCTTTGTATTTTGAGCTCATGTTTTCCAATATAGATATTAGCTATCTTTATAACTCATGCATACGTATAGAAAATAGAGTGTACAGTGTACACTGTGATGGATCCATGTCTGAGATGAAGTAAGAGTTTTTATATCGTATTTTCCAGTTTTTCTCATTCTTCCTCTTTGATTCCATATCATATATTCTATAGTTATAGTTCACTACCGAATTTCACAACTTATTGCCTCACCAAAAATTTCTTTCGTCAGACTTGTTCCGTGTTCATATCAGCACCTAAAACTTGAAACCTGAACACTGAACACCATGCAGCATCAATGTCGACACCAATACCAATACCAAAACCAACACCAATACCAATGCCAATGCCAATATCAGCAGTGTTCTGAAAAGGAGAAAGAGAGGAAAAACTCATTTTATCCCGTCAGTGCAAAAAAAGGAATCAATCGAAACTCCCTCCCTCTTTTAGCTCGTCTCTGTGAATGTCTATATGTAAGCATTTTCTTCCACTTTCTCTTTCAGGTTCACTTTTTTGATATTCCACATTCGACATTCAACGTCTACTCTGGCGTTTCTCAATTCTCCATTCGCCATACTCCATACTCCATACTTCACACTCTATACTCTATACTCTATACTCTGTACTCTATGTACTGTACAAAGTCAAGTCAAGTCAAGTCAAGTCAGCCAACTCATTCACTTGCACGCTTGGAAGGATGAACAGATGACTGGACACTCAGAATTGGTAAAATTTATGAAAGAGAAAGCGGAAAAATAGGAAAGGAAGAAAAATGAGAAAAAGAAGAGTTCTATGGATCTATGGAATTATAATGAGACTATGCCATCTCCACATCTCCATTCTCCTACACACATTTTTTCCTTCTCATGCGAGGTGCGGACTTTTTACTTTTTTACTTTTTGCTTTTCCGTTTTCCGTTTCTCCTCTGTATAACTTTTACTAATATTGACTTTTCGTTCTTGGAAACTCACTTTCGTGTGTGTTGGATCTTTGTATCATTGTATCGATACTACGAAGTAAAGACGATGAACGACGGACGGTGAACGGTGAATGGCGAGTAATCGACAGGTAATGTTAAACTCGTCCAACATCCAAAGTCGGAATTCCGAAGCCCAAACTTATCCGGAATGTTTTATTGATGACTAATCCACGTATAAGAAATATGTGTAAGTATGAAAAAAAACCTACATAAATATTAAGGAAATGGGATAAAAAGAAAGAATAGCAAATACAGATCCATTGACGTTGTATCCCAATGCACTGTAGAGTAGAATAAATAAAGGATGTGAATCTAGAATCTAGAATCTACACATTGTAGATACATCAGTCAAAACAGTCAACAGTCATAGCGCCCACATACTAGTTTCCCAACTGAACTGAAAGGGTGCTTGGAAAATATCTGTATCATAGATTGGCAATTGACGGGTTTTGTGTGTGAGTGTGACAGCACAGTACAGAGTTCAGTCAAAGATAACATGAGAATTTTGTAGTGTGTTGTGAATAGGGAGTAGTCGTCGTTTATGCTCGTACATCGTACATACGGTTGGAGTTGGAGTTGAATCTGTATGTTTGACTTTAGCTGTCATCGTCTTTCTTTATTGTCATCGTTGTCATCGTCATCGCCATCGAAATCGAAATCGAAATTGACAATGAAAATGAAAATGACAAGGACAAGGACATGGTGCGTGTTGATGTAAATACGCACTTGTCTACTGGATACTGGATACTAGAATATTGAAATATTGATGTCAAGTGGACTCATGCACGATCCGCAATGTACGATCCAGGACTGGCGACGCTGGATTCACGATCCATCCACCAAATGTCCGGAGACTTTGCAATATCGGAATTGGCAAGAAACGGAAGGGCCGGATACCGGGTAAAGCGCGTTTGCTCCAGTTCCGTTTGGTAGTCACCATCTCAATCACCAAATATCATTGATATTTTGTTGCTTAAATTTTTATACTAATGCTTACAAAAAAATGCATGAAAAAAGCGTTTGTTCTTAAAAATATTCTGGAGTCTGAGATTTCACTGGACATTATTTATAATTTAAAACACTAAACACTACCAAAATTCGGCCACTAAGACAATCCACAATCCCAAATCCACACAATACAAATGGATACGAATGGTACGCATATTACGCACTAGACACTAGACACGAACTTGCCCGTTTCACCCTAACTTAATCCATTTCCTATTTCCTATTTCACAAGTCAAACACAAATACTTATATCATGCATGGAGCATGGAGCACGATAGGAAGAAACATTCGACCTCCACTCGCCATTTCTTTATTCTTCTTCTTCATGCGTTTCCGCATTCTCCGAGTTCTAGTTTGTAGCTTGTATTTTCTAGTTGAGGATGAGACGAGGACAAGAGTCTGTGAGAAACATCCACTTTCATTTTGCATTGCCTGTTCTCTACACTCTAGATTCTAGATTCTAGACTTGGAAGAAAATAGGAGTAAGTTGGAGCTTTTCGTAGATACTGTACACTGTACAGTGTACACACATATCACGCCCAATCGTTGTTATCATGGTTGTGTACATAAATGTCACATTCATATCCATTTCTACGTTCTACATTCTACATTCTACACATCAGACACCACGTACTGTCTAATGTCTACTTGCTACTTGCTACACATGACGATGTGCACCGTAGACTCCCGTCCATTCTCATTGAGAAATATTATTTCCATCGGACGTTTTTCTTCATCTCTCTTTTTTCTTGTCTCTTTTCCGTCTGTTGACTCGACTCGACAGTCGACAGTCAACAGCCCACCCTGTTTTCAGTTCCGAGTTCACACAACTCAAAACTGCGTAAGCTAAAATATATTATGTGTACTTAGTATTTAGGTATGCTTTGGGATAGGAGGCTTGCTGCTCCCTTTCTGTGTCTGTTATAGGCTTGGTCCTTGATATTTGATATCCTAGTAACAAGAAACAGGCATTATATTTAGTAGTAGGAATTGAGATTCCTTTGTCTACCTCTCACTTTTCACTACTTGGTTCCACTGGGAGGAAAATCAACAACCGAAATATTCCACAAAGAACGGAACAGTAATATTGTAACTTGCGACAGTATACACAAAAGCTTGTGTATCTTTTCTATGTGCTCTAATTCCAATCCGTCTCGAACCTCGAACCTGGAAATCGGGAACTGGAAACCGGAAACTTTGTATATTATGCAAAATATTTATTCACAAATTTGATTGTAACTTTAACGCTTTAAATATTTTACACATCAAAGGATTTTGAATTTTGAACTGATCAAATCATACTATATTATTTGGAATTTGGAATTCGAAAAATGTATTAAAACTCTTTTTCAAAATTATTGAAAACATGTGCAATGTTCAATATTCAAGGTTCAAGGTGAGGTACAATTTGAATGGTTCTAAAATTTGAAATTTTCAAAACATCAAAATATCAACAATATTTGAAAAAGTATTGAAATTCCTCCTTTTTAAAGAATTCGTAAGTCATCGTCATACTACACAGTTCACAGTTCACCGCAGTTCACAGTAAAAGAGCATGCAAATCGTTTATCAACAGTATCAACAGTACAATTTTGTAAGCACGTGTACCGTTCGCCAAAAGAAATTCCTATAAGAATAAAGAAAATTCCAAAACGAGTACCAGCTCATTCCAATCAACAGAATTTATGCTTTAGCAACAACAATAAAAGGGAGAAATGAAGAATTTGAATTAGAATTCGAATTCACGGAAATATGGTACATGTACACAGAATATCTAAATGTATGTAGATTGTGGATGAGTGTGCAAAAAAAGCTGTAGTTAGTTGGTTCGTTTTTGCAAAACGGAATGTCTAAATTCTAGACTTACGTATGAGATGATACAAAGTAGGTTTAAAGAGAGGAGCATCTCTTCTTTACTGACATGGAGCACATACATACATATTTTTTACATGCTACTTTGTACACAGAGAATACAGTGGGAGAAATTGAAGAAGAAAGAAAGTACTGGGATGTGGAATCATCTGTGAATATAATAGAAAAATGGAAGGATAGAGTCTGACTGCTGCCACTGACTGTGAAGTGAAATGAAGGGAAAAGAGAAAAATACTTAATATCATAAATCTATGAGCATTGAGAATATCTATCTATTGAACATCATATCTTTATGAACAACCTATATAAATATGCACATAATACATATAGATTTAGGAGCTGACAACTGATAGTTGGTTTGGCTCCTGAAAAGAATCATATGCCAGCGGATCTGGCTATTGGGCATTAAGTATTGAGCATTGAGCATAATAAGCTTTTTAAAAGTATTGAAGGGAGCCTGAGCATTACCAGTTTTCAGAATGGAGAAACAGAGATGAGTTTAGAGTATAGAATCTAGACTCTAGAATCAAGAATCTAGAAACTAGAATTGTGAAAAAAAAGAGACGGAGAAGGAATGAGAGGGAAAGAGTCAGTTGTAATCGTGGAATATCTATCCAAAATCTACTGAAGGTTCATTTTACTCTTGAAAATCGATTTATCTTTTATCAAAAGGAACCGCAAAAGCAGAAGCCTTTCCGTTCTCCACATATTCTATATCCTCTCAATATACGCTATTATTACTTACCATTACTATTATTATTATCATCATTATTATTACAGTATCCGCTTGTATCTCGTATCCACACTTTCCACTACTTTCACTTTCTGGGTCCGGGTGCGGGTGTACATTGTACACACATCGTACATCATAAACCAAAAACCATAGACGAAGAAAGGATCACAAGTACAGGAGAATGAGAAAGTAAAAGGGAAAGCAAACCAAACTAAAACTCAAAGAGGATACCGTTGTCTATGATCTGTTTTGTTCTCTCAATATACCAATATACATGACACGCATGCAGGATACAAGATATTGTGATGTGTACATAAAAGGGAGCTCAAAGTGTGACCAGCTCTTCTCCAGCGATTGAACTACGGATGTGTCTTATGGTCTTAGGTATGTTCGCAAGCACACATGTATTTTATTTGTAGAATGTAGAATGTAGACAGTAGACAATGGGAGATATGTACGTCTGTTTTAACCTTTTATCATAGTTCCTCCGTAAGAATGATAATAATAATAATAATAATAATAATGATGCTGATGGTAAGTATTGAGTATGTATGAAAAGGTAGGGGAAAGAGAAGTAATAATTGTGTGTCAGTTGTCTTGTTTCTCACGAAAATATTTCCTTTTCTTCCTTAAACTACAGTCTACCGACTACAGAATACAGACTACGGCAGAGAGTACCAAACCAAACCAGGAGAAGAGGGCCTCGCTGGTTTCCACTCAATTTCACCTCTCAGCCCACCAGGTGGTCAAAAAAATACAATTAAAAGTTGGAAACTCACGGAAGAAAGAAGCCGCAGAAGGAACTCATGGAGCCAACATTATGTATTTCAGTGTATTCTGTATTGCACCGTTCCTTGCTTTATTCTTCTTCCTTACTCCCGCCAATCCAATCTCTACGATATTTTCATCTCTTTATTTCATCAAAAAGAGTATGGAGAGAATAACTAGTGTTGCATTCCTAAACACAAGTCCTGAAAGGTCCCATCTCTTTCTACTTTTCCTCATCATCGCTACTTTCTCCTGACTTGTTCTCCCGTTTCTTCTCCTATTTTTCTCGCTATGAGAAATCAACCTCAACGAGGCAGAAGAAAGAGCTCTTGGATTTTAACTTTGACTTTCTGCCTTTCTTCACAGCATATTACTGGATACTGTGGATATAATAACAATAATACGGTGGATAAAAGAACAAGAGGGAGGCGGAACTCTGCACTCTACACTCTACAGAATTTTCAATGGACCATGAAAAAGCAATAGGAGAAAAATTGTTTTTTCTCTTCAGATTTCAGATTTTTCCTATATTTCCCCGGTTCTTCATTTGCTGGAAATGACTCTTCTGGATTCTAAAGTGTCTACCTTCTTTAATTTAACACGGTGGTCTACTGATCCAAAATCCAGAATTTGTATCGATAAATTTATCAACAGACCGTGTTCTATGACTCTACGACATACGACATACAATCTACAATGTACAGCCAAATAACTTGTGTTTATTTTCAGCTCAACTATTCTAACTAAACAAACTTTCCACCTCGGTTGAACACAGTGTGAATGGATGAGAACATTTAATGCAATTTGGATAGAAATTGAACCTGGTTTTGCCCCTTTTGTAAAAAATAAAGGGAAAGAGTGCAAATGAGTATCCGTATTCACACATGAATACGTATACAAATAAATGAAAGAGTGACAAATGACACGTGATTTACTTCTCCAAGAACCACTGTACACTGTACACACCTAATTTAATGTCCTTTACACTTTATTTCTATTAAAACCAACTCAAGCTCAAAACTCAGAGCTCAAACTTTTGTCATGCTAATGTTTTCCACTCTCTTCTTTTCAAGGACTCTTTTCGCTCCTTTCCTCCGAGTTTTTAACAAAGTTTAGTCCCGTACACTGTACAGTCTAAAATGTACAAACTTGTTGTGTGCTTCTTCTTTTCCTTTTCTTTCCCCCAATGTTTACAGCTTCACATTGTATGCATATAAAATATGTTGCATGTCATGTTGTATCTGTGCTAAAAACACACCTTTTCCATCCACAATCCACAGGCACCAACGCTACATTCATTCCTTCCTTCCTTCCTTCTCTCTCTAAACTTTGATTTTTAATTAATCTTCCAACCTCAGACTCCCATTCATCACACTAGACGTTCGACACTCAACGTTCCTCACTCCTCACTCCATACTCGATCTGTTTTGTATTTTGTACAGTGTAAATTGCATACGTGTATCTAGTAACTACACGTTACACATGCGTTGTCGGGAAATGTAAACACTTGATGAGTGCTCTCTTCCCATACATGTACGAATCGTAAATAAATTTAGGTTGATACTCGATACATTTATAACGCACAAGTATACTCACAAGTTTGGAGTTGGTGGAGCTGGAGCAAATTAAACAAAATTTTATACATTGCAGTGAAAATTTCCATGTTTTTTCCCGATGTGTATTACGTAGCGCAAGACACACGATTGTACAGCAAGAAGTAAATAGCTAGTCACTATAGTGGTAAACAAACAACGTGATCACTATCTTGTGTTTCAAATGATATGGAATATCTATACGCCTCGTGAAAAATGGAAACTAATAAGCGATTCCCAATTACAACCACCAATCAAAAGTAAGCGTGTCATGCAATGCAGCATCTATAATTCTATCATTCTATCATTCTATCATGTTCATGTTTCATGTTTCATGGCTCACGCTGTTCTGTTTCATGTTCGTCCAAGACTTGAGGAAATGAAAATGATAGTTTTTTTCATAACTATGAGCCCAACTTGTGATGTTTTTGTTTGTGATATGGAATTTGGGCCATGTAAATATTTCAGAGGGAAATTATATAAAGACTTAATGAAAGGTGTGAGGAAAATGATGAGGAAAAAATAAAATAGAGCTGGTGCTGAATTAGTTTGGAGTTTGGAGTTTTGAGCCTATGAAAATTCATACAAAACACACGAGACATGAGGTGAGAAAATGTTCTATGTTCAACGTTCAATGTTCAAGCCAGTGAGATGAACATGAAAATAAAAATTTAACCTTGCTTCTTCATTATTTGCCATACTGAAGGTAGAACGTTGAATGCTCAAGTTTAAGTTTTTAAGAAAAAAGTGAGAAGTGAGAAAAAAACAGATCTGTTCTTTTCCACGGGTGTTCAGCGTACAAAGTACAAGAACCAAGTACCTAGTTATAATGTATGAAAAGAATGAAAGAATGAGGCATGTGTGAAATGCAAGGCTGAGGAGAGGAAAGCAAAGCCACCGTTATTAAAATTAAATGAAAATTGATGAGAATGCATCATGTTCATAGTACAATTTACACTGTATAATGTTCACTGAGCACTGAGCACTGAGCACCTTACATCGTCACTCGTAGAGCGAACAAGGAAGAAGGAAGAGTGTATGAGTACAAGAGCCCAAAAATTTACTGTTCATCTACCTCGTTCTAGGTTCTAGGTCCCAGGTTCTCGGAAAAAGGAAAACGAAAAAGTTCACATGGTGAAAGTACTTTATTAGTAAGAATAAGAGAAGAAGCGTAAAGAAAGATCAACTGCAGAGTATTTTTCAAGCCCAGTGTGTTCACATTGTGCTGCGCCGGAACATTCTACGCTCGACTGTATAAGGCGTCGCTAGTTTCTGACGACGTTCTAGAGGAAAATAAGCTCACATATTTTTTTTGATGCTACTGCTTTCTTATTTCTTTTTCATAGCTTTACTCTGCACTGTTTACTACTCAATGATCAACGGTTGCCAAGAAAAATGTGGTACAATCTACATTGTACATTGAGAATTGTGCACCTATGTATACAATGTAATATAGTTTCCTGCTTCTTTTTATTTTTATTTTCAGAGGAAAAAGGTGGTTCTGAATTTCGGTGAGTACATCTTTAATACATAAGTGAATGCATCAAGGATGGAAGCTTGGAAACCGTAAACAGTCAAGCATATACTTTATACGTTACACTTTATCAGCCAACCTCAAACGTTTAAATTTTGCATTTGGATTCATTTAAGACCCTTTCTATATCAAGCATACATACGTTGTAGATTGTAGATCATAGATAGTACAGAATACAAAATAGGAAATGGCCTTGATTTGACTTGGGTAAAAACATTTGCACATTATTTATGCTCAAAACTCCACACTGTACTTTGGATAGTCTACACTTTATACTATACATAATTTAGATGAAAACTCTATTATCACCTTGATTCACCGCTCTAAGAAACTAATAGTAATAATAATAATATGATATCCGCACAGCACACACTAGACTCCAGACTCTAGAATCTAGACTTCATACTTTGTACCCATGATGAGAAATTTTACGGTAACTTTTAGCTCTTCTTCAAATGTTTAGGACGAAAGAGAGAAAAGGAAAAGTTTATCTAGAATCTAGAATCTAGCCACTAGACTTTAGACACTAGAGGAAGAGCAAAACTTTGTATGAAAATTGTTCAATTTTCAAAGCCAAGCTAACCCAACCCAAGCCACAAAAAATACCTACCAGAAACCAAACCACACCAAACCGTGGCTATGGATATGGATAATATATTTTATACGGCATGAGTATCAAGTATCAAGAATCAAGAATCAAGCTATTATGAACTACACCATGAACGGGATTGAGCTTAAGTTGAGCTGGAACTGGAGTCGGTGGCGAAATTGTGGAGTATAAATTATGGAATAGGCTAAACCAATGCGATGGTTTGGTTTGGTTTGGTTTGCTTACTCTCTCTTTCTCTCTCTTTGTCTGTATTATTCCTATCTCATTTCTCCTTTCTCCGTACTTTGATATTCTTGCTTTCAGTTCTTGTTCGGCTTTATTATTCTCAGTCGACTCTGCGTCCTGGTTTCATGATCCAGTTATAAAATTATGCCGACTGTAGAGTGTAGAGTGTAAACTCTAGATTCTAGACTCTAGACTATACATTATACATTGTGCGCGCTAAACTGTATCTTTCACTGGCTGCTTCTGTGTAGGATGTATGCAAGATGCATAGGATGGTTTGGCCCATCCATTAAAATATTATACAGAGTTTTCATCCGGGGATTTAAAAAGGAGCAGAGCTGAGGTCGTTAGTTTAATCGCGAGCTCTTCTTTTTTTCTCTAAAAGGCAAAGGCGAGGAACTAAGATGGAAGAAGACTAAGATCTAGAATCTAGAATCCAGAATCCAGAATATAGAATATACAAAATGAAATGCACAATGTACAATGTAGAAAGTAGAATGTTTTTATGTAGAATGTATAAGGAGCTCACACGCAGATTTTTATTACTTTATACCAAGGTTTTTTTTATTGTAACTTATTCTTTCTACTTAGTCCCGAGCCAATTTTCTAGAGAGAAAAATTAGCCGTTGTATTAAATAGAACTGAAAAGCTTAGCATCACAAAAAAAAACCCTAGTGAAAAATTTAATTTTCAGAGCGTCAATGTATTATATATTACACTGTAATATATATACGACCCCATACATATTTTCAAGCTGCAGCATTTTCAATTTTGAACTTTGAGGCATGAGCAGCGTTTCCATTTTTCATGATGTTTGAGCATTAATCAGGGTCTAGTTTGTTCTACCAGTAGAACAAACGGGCAGAGTTGTATTTCTAAAAGTGCGTAAATTGTAAACGTAAAATTATTGATGAAATGCAGAAGTGACGGTTTGCTTTTAGATATAATGTGTACTGAAAAGTGTAGTGGGACAGTCTCAATTTTATTGTCAAGTGCATTTGTGATTTATTTAGATTAAATTAAATTAGATTAGATTGGTTTGCATGGGAGTAGATGGCCCATTGGATGATTTGATGATTTGATGTTATTTGCTTCATCAATGACTGTTGCGTTTCACGTATCAAATTATATTGATAGAATAAGTTTCACTCAAAGCTCAAACTAAACTAAACTGTTTTCAAGTGCACCAGTCGTGCGTATGTATGGCTGGACCGGATTAGATGTTTGCCGTCAGAATTTAGAATTCAGAGTCTACGCTCCTCAATGCTCACATATGCTAATAATATAATCATATAGCAACACCAATAGCGATACAAGTGTTTGCATCTATTTACTATTTACACACTCCAGAATATAAAATACAAAGCTGGCAGCTGTATTCTCTAGACTAAAGTGTAAAGTGTACATTGTTGAGTCATCCGTTTGATTAATTAACATTTTGACTAATGATTATTGAAGTTCTGGGTTCTGGGTAATCAAAGGAGATGAAATTGGTGAGTGTGCTCTATTCACACATATTGAGCTTGATATTATGAGACATGATTCAACCTTTAGTGTAATTCCGAATCTGCTGTAATGATAATGGGGATAATGAAAATGATAATAACAGCAGATAGCTTACCATGTCATGTAGAATCTAGAATGTAGAATACAAAATGTAGAATGTAGAACGTAGAATCTAGAATCTAGAATGTTTACACTTTCCCTGTTCTGTGTCAACTTGCTGTTTTTGCCCGCCTTCAGTTAACATGTGAGTAGTGAGTAGACACTAGACACGAAGAGCATCAAAGAGGCGGCATGGAATACGCAATATACATGAAAAAATTATAGAATCATTACGACACACTCCCACTCCACGTACGGAAAGTGAGCGGACAAATGACACAATTCCCTGTAGACTCTGCACTTTAGGTTCTAGATTCTAGATAAATGCTGTAGGTAAACTGATTATGATTATGATTCTGACTCTCATACCGTTTGAATCTCATAATAATAATGGATTCATTTTATTATGAATCCGTGTCAAAATCTGTTACTGTATTGTTATTGTTATTGCTATTGCTATTTTCTCATTCCTTTTTATCACTGTGTAAAATGAGCAAATGTCCCTTGTACACTGTACTACTATTCTTACCGTTTTTAATAATGCACGAATAATAATAATAATCATAATCATCGTCATCTATATACTTTTAAGTGGAACATTCAAATTTATATTATCATTTTCTCATGTGTTGAGTACTCAGTAACATACACAATCATATGTAACATGTATGTACGTTTAATATTGTAAAAAGTACAAAAAGGCTAAAAATTGTGTAATATTATCAAACATCACAAACATCACTATTCAACTTCAAAATTCTCTCTTTTGTGAAAGCACAAACACCTACGCTAATTTTAGAGCAATTTGGACAAAAACCCAAGTGTAGTAAATTCCAAGAAATAATAAGTAAAACGTTTGTAGTGAGATTTGAGGTTTGTAATGTAACCCAAGAGCGAATTTGTTCGTAGCTTGTAATACTTTATGAAATTACAAAAACTGTTAGCGATTTCATGTTAAATTTTAACCTCCTCAAATATTTCTCCGAATAACTATTTTCCGTATTTGGATGACAACGAATCGTCGTGCGTTGTGACAAAATCCTTGTTTTTTGCCTTATTATGCTTTTTCCTTGGTTTGGTTTGGTTTGGGTTGGTTTGGTCAAAGGGGATCCATGAATCTTGTTGGTTGTTGGGAAGCAAGTTTTTATTTTCTCATTCCACTTTCCATACTTTAAACTCGATGCGTGTAATATGTAATATTCTTCTCTGGCTTTCTTTGCTCTCTCTGTACAATGTACAAACTAGTGAGTACTGAGATGAAGATGGCATATGCAATATGCATGCTGTACGCTGTACAGAGAGAGAGAATTGGCCATAAAATCTGCCGAGTAGACAAAAAACATTATTTATACACATTTGAATTACTTAGTGACTCGTGACTATCAACATGCAAGAGCAAGAGAAGAGGGAGATAAAACAGTCTTAGAAGTAGATACAAAATACACAAAAAATATAAGCATATGGCTTATGATATTCTCTCATCTCTTTCCTTTTACATCCGCTTTCTACTTTCTACTTTTTACCATAATAATAATAATAATAATAATAATAACAACAGAGCGCCTGTCGTCATCCTCATCCTCGTTCAACCCTCTTCTGAAAAACAAAAGAGTCAACGAGTTTACAAATAGAAAGAGAAAGAACAGATCCAGTCAGATCCTTCTATGTTGCAATGTTGCATGTTGTACCACCAAAAATGACAAATAATCACTCACACATCACATCTACAGTCCATCTACAATCAAAGTAGCTCTGAACTTTTGAATTCCCCATACAAATAAATGGAGAGCGCGAAAGTTCAGGGCTACTTTCATTATGGATAGAGAGTACATCTACAGTATAATATC
>JAQGBH010001962.1:0-27674 GCA_034698265.1 Sminthurinus aureus
TTTTACAGTAAAAGGAACGATATGAGAGGGTAAGACTTCAACTTTTCAAAGAAGTTGGTATTTTGGCAGACTCTAGTGTACAGTGTACAGTAGTAATATCTAATGCATCAAACTATTCTATTGATTATACTACCATCGAAATATCTCTAAGAAAAATATTCCCTTAGTCTGCCGACTACGATTATGATATACTTTGTTCGTTTTTCTCGTTTTTTACAGGACAGTTTTTAAACTTGTTTCCTCTATTTACTATTTCCTACTTTATCTCCCTTGCCGGTAGTTAGCATGGAGAGGAGGGCGGGTATTGATGAGCAATGGCGGTTTCACCCGTGACTGCTAAAACCAATCTTTTGTACAGAATATACATCTACAATCTACAGGAAAAGAATTCCGTTATCTCTTTCCTTTTTATCCATACATAGATCCATATCCAAAATACAGATAAATTTCTCAAACAATAGTTAGGCGTATAATTTTAGCCTTGGTTCATTGTTCATTGTTCATAGTCTAGCTTCTATAGATACTTTTACACATGCTAGAAATCTTAAGATATGAAAGCTCCGTAGTTGCAGTAGTGCCTTCCTATTCGTCTTTGCTCTGGCGCTGATTCTGACTGTGACTGTGACTCTGGCTCTGACTCTCACTTAAGATGACAGAGTAAGCCAATAAAGGAACCCACTTGACTTATGCTGTGTACGACAAGGAGGAGGATGGAGCATGGAGCATGAAACGTGATTCCATATCTGAACTTGGATAGATCGGACCAGACCAAACTGGACAGAACTGGACAGGGCAAGGAATTTATCTGGATTATTATTAGTATCATCATCAGCATGTAACCAGAGATAGAGCACGACTCCGAGCTTCAACTTGGACTTGGACTTTGACATACGAGGAACAAGCTCGAGCAGTAAAAGCACAAAGTACAGGCATGAAAGATAGAAGGCGATTGAAAACAGCAAAGGTAAAGAAGAACCAAAAACAAAAAACTTCTCCACACAGAAAAAAGGAGAATTTCAGATATTCCGAATGTTTGCTTCTATGAAGTACAATTTTTTACACTAAAACAGGCTTCAAAATGTAATTGCAGGCAGTAATGTTTGCATTATCCAGTTCCTGCTGCTGAACTGATATAATACGCAAAATTTCAAATTTGAAAATGGAAATTGGGACAAGATGAGATGGGATTGACAAGGCATGACCATTCCAGTCTTCCAGTATTCCAGTATTCCAGCTGCTCATTAATTCTCCATTCATTCTTCATCCGTTTTTAGGACAAGTAAAAGTGAATCAAAACTCAATAGAAAGTAGAAAATACAGATGGAAAATGAATTAGATGAGAGAGAAGAAAGGAGATCATTTTAAAACTGGTGAAAGATGGGCCTGAAGGAAGTACAATGTACAATGTACAATGTACATCTTCAATTTAGAATCTAGCATCTAGCATCTAGAATCTTGAATACACAGCAGAGATGTTTGTGTATAGGAAAACGTGAAATATGTTGTGAAGATTCCTCCATTTCATTTATACACTCTGTATTCTTCGACTTTGACTTGGAGTTAGAGTTAGAGTTGGATTTGAGAGTTGAGAGTTGAGAGTTGACGGACGAGCGCGCTAGAGCAGCGGACAGAGAAAGAAAAATAGTGAGTGACTCGTGAGTGAAAAAAAGGAGACCTTTGAAAGCATTTTACTTTATGTATTGTAAAGAATGGATTTTAGGCCCATCAAATGAAAGACATCAATCTTTGAGGGAACAGACGAAGGGAATTAGAAAAAGAGAAAGCTAAAAAAGGAGTGTGGAGTATGGAGCAGCAATTTTGTACATTGCACATTGTACCCGTGTATCTATATCTACGACAGACTAAAGAAGAAGGAAGAAAGGAGGAAGAAGGAAAAGAAAAGGAAAGTCGAAAATAAATGGAGAAAAATACCAAGTGTATTGTACAATATATACATTGTAGACTATGTACTGAAGATGGAAGATGGAAGATGGGAGATTGGTGATACATTGTAGGAGCAAATGGAAAAAGAGTTCAGGAATGGGCAAATGGACGAGCATTGAGCGTTGAAGCGGAGCAACCTACAGAATATCGAATATCGAATGTAGAATGTAGAATATAGACACATAATATCTATTGAGGAAGAGGAAGAAAAAGCGTTCAAACAATTTCTACGAATTCTTCTCTCTAACTTACGAGTCTCGTACCCATCTCCAATACCTAATACCTAAATTCTTCAGCTCTAGCTCCAACTCCAACTTCAACGTTTGGGCTCAACACTGAGGAAACCCACACAAGATAGAAAATACAGTAGAAAAGGCTTTTTTCAAGGAGAAATGAAGAAAAAATCGTCAGGAGGTAAAGGATCAAGGTCGAAAATCGACAATCGACAATCGACATTGATATTGGCATTGGCATGAAAATCCAGCTTCTCCATTTCTTCATTGTTCGCATCTTTACCTCTGTCAAGTTTATAAATACAATTATAAGCTTAAAACGGTAGTGGGGAATTACAGTTGACTCTGAACTACGACTCGAGACCGGGCACTGGACACTGAACATTGGGTTTTGTGCAGGAAATCACTACAAGTATTTGGTGTAGAAAGGTACGAGGATCGAGAATCGAGAATCGAGAATCGAGCATTGTGCAAAGCAGTTTTAATAAAAATGTAGAAACTTTTGCTGCTCAGGTCTGCAAATGATGAATCAAATAATATTAATCACATGAATTAATTCATGATCATTACCAGACTAGACCAGACCAGACCACACCAATCGGAATGAGAAACATGGACCAACTAAATTAGTCATTTAGGCCCGTGTTTTACCACCCACGTTTTAAGAGAGTGTTCTATGGGTATGGACCAAACCAAAACAAACCAAACCGAAATCAACGCTAGGACAATATTTGCAACTTTTGTCGTAAACTTTGCTCTCATCACGTAGCCAGTCTATTTTCTCCAACCTGTTATTTTTATCCACCATCCACAATTTACAAATGGACCGAGGAAATAATACAAAAGTTCTTACTTTACTTTACTCCTGACTCTAGACTCTAGACTCTAGACTTTCTCTTCTAATTGGGAAAAGGTGACAAGTGCAAAGGAACAAATTAAAGGTAGTTGAACATGTCACACCAGGACAGAGCAGGACAAAACAGGACAAAACAGGATGGCGACTTAACTAAAGTTCCAATAGAATTCAATTAAATGTTACACGGTTCTCTATTCTGTATTCTGGAAATTGGTGCAGATTCATCTTATCTCCATGTACAAAATGACAGCATTTTTAGTCCTATTTGTACTCAATGCTCAATGCTCCAAGTGCATTCCCTACAGAATTCTGCAAGACAACGGGCTCTAACATTTCTTATTTCTTGATTATTTTGTTGGTTCTAGTTTATACTTGTACTGATGCTGGTTTCTGGGGTTTTTGTGCTCTCATTTCGTCTAATCGTCAAAGTTGTGAAGCCCATGAGCATCTCATTTTCATCATGAACTTTCCCCATCAATTTGAACAATGATGGATCCGACACAATGTTTTCATTCCGAATTCACATGATTGTACATTGTACAACAATACAGCATAGAGCACAGAGCATAGAGCATAGAGTATAGCAGGAGTAATAGTGGGTGTTTCATCAATTTGTTCCCTTCGTCTCGTCTTCTACATTCTACACGGAAGAGAGAAGAGAGAAAAGAGGAAAAATTGACAGTTGGAGAGAGGAGCATCAAGCATGGAGTATAGAGTGTGGACTTTGGAAAGGAGAGAAAAGGCAGAAGATTAAGGTGCCTCCAGTGATTTTTCCCGGGTGAGATGAGAATCGCAATTTATTATATTTAGTATTACTTTTATGATTCCTCGTACCCTCATCTTTAATCCATATTGGGAAGGACTTCATACGTGTATTTCTATTACTTTCATTTTTTCTTCATTCTACACTCTAGATTCTAGACTCGAGACTCTGGACTCTGGACTCTAGACAATAGAATCTTGACGAGAGTCTTGAGAGATGGCAAAAGATGTGAAGATGTATGTGATAGCCGCTTATCCTCATTTCTTCCTCTACAAAATAATTGTGCATTGTGCTTATCCAAAGAGGGGAAAAATCATAAAAGAAAAAAATATATATGAGAGAACCGAAACTTTCTTTACCATTTCTTTTCTTTCTCTCTCCGTCTTTTCTCATTTTTTCACTTTTCCATCTTCAACTGGAGTGAGTAAAAGACATTTCTTTGGGCAAATAAATGAACCTTGAAGGTTAATACAAGCCCAAGTCCAAACCAAGTCTATGTAACTCTGTCTACAATTCCAATTTCAATCCCAATTCCAAATACAACTACGACTAGAACTAGAACTGTGACTAGGGATACAAGCAGGAGAAAGTGAAAAAGAGTGAAAGTGTTGCTGCATTAATAAAGGCTAATAAAAGCTGCAGTGTGCATAGGAGCACACATGTGCGAATAAAATAAGTAGAAGAATAAATAGAAGGTGGAAGGGTGGTGGACGCCAGTGGAGTATATAAATGGCAAAGGGAGTACAAAAAACTGGAAAGGAATAGAAATAGAAAGAAAGAAAGAAAGCAAGAAGAGAGGAAAGAAGGAAAGAAAGAAAAAAAAGTTGAAAAAGAGGCAGAAGCAGAAGAGGGAGATTAACGTGTTTTTTCAAATGGGATAAAATGACAGCCAAGGGAGTAGAAAAAGAAGAACAAGAAGAAGCGAGGAGAAAACCAAGAAAAGTTGAGATAAAGTTTTCTCCCTTCTTTTTTTCTTTTTTCACGTTTTATTTCTGTCCTTGCTCCGTTTTGTTGGTCTCCTGACGACCCAGAGCACAGAGCAACATGATAAAGATGATCATCATCATCATGACGACGACGAGGATGATGAGAAGGGAAAATAAAAGAGTAGAAAAGGGAAAACAAGAAAAAGAATCAGATATTTACAAACATATTTCCCCATGCTACAACTCGACCCATTTTCTAATCCGTAGTCCGTCCTCCACCACCTATTTGCTTTTCATTTTTGTTTACGATTTTTCGGAGAGTCAAAGTTCATCAATTTGAAATGTTATGAAATTATTTGGTATTATTATTTATTATTACGTGTTAAAAATTGTAAAAGTATTTTTGATACTGGACACAAATAATGAAAATGCGGAGTGAATTTTCGAGCAATCTGAAACTATTTACTTGAAAGAGGGAATTTTAAAAGACGGTGGTTATTCAATTAAAATGTCAATCGTGATGACAGTTGACAGTTTATACTTGGTTTTTGACATGTGAAACTTGATCCCAAGTCAAAACTCAAAATGTCATTATGTCAATCACTTAATATTTTACAGTGCATCCAACGCCAATGAAATGAATTTAGAAAATGACAAAAATAACGAATGAAAAATAGTCCATGATGCAAAAGGAATTAGTTTCTGTTTTAGTATACCACGATAAATTCCCCAGTGGATTTCACTCTTCCAAACTGTGAGTACACAGGTCAAAATGCTGGACCGAAAAGATGTTTGCTATAATTTTTTCGCCTTCGAGTGGTTTTTATGGTTACCATGGAATCCTCTTAAACTGGAGGGTAATAGTGGAAAACTGGTGGTTTACCCAGAAACCAGTTGGAGACACAAGCTGTGGCAAGTGTACAAGAGTTTACTCATCATTCACTGGGCCTTCTTGGTGGGAAGAGTTGTTCAACTAATATTCTGGAACTCTGAAAAACGACAGCAGGAGCATCTTCCATTTATTCTGGGCTTTTGTATTTTTTATTCTATCGCAATTTACGCCTCCTTCATCCTGTTTAGTGGCAGACGAAAATATCTCAACATCAAATTGTTTAATCAACTCTTCTTCCATGCATTCACCAAAAAAGGTTGGTTTCAAATTTTCAAAAAATATCTCAGTCCTTGTCAAGTGCCAAGCATTAAAAATTGTACAGGAAATTCTTACAATTAGAGATTCTAATGGGCCTCTTATTTACTATTTAGAAAATAGAGAGAAACAACTTGCAAATAGGAATGAACCGTTTTCTCGTGTGCTCTTGATCCGCTGTTTCCCGTTTATTGCCTACATCGCCTTTCTCTTTTTTTATCCCTTGATGTACACTTTTCAACCCGAATTTTCCACGCTCCTCATTTCCCTTGTGAATCCTGATTACAGGAATTTCTTCACCACAGGATTTTCTCTGGTTCTTGACATGATTATTCACATTCAGTTTGTCTTCACTATTCACTACTGCACCGTTGTCATCATTACATTTGTCATCCATTTTGTTTCAGAGACTCAGCAACAACAATATCAACTTGGGTGAGTAAAAAAAATGTGTCCGTTAGATGGCGCTACTAACTAGTTTAACATATTCCCACCACTAATAAAGCGTCGCTAATTTATTTTAGAATGTGATCGCTAGATGGCGCCGCTGGAACACTGAGCTATTATTTATAATTTGTTGTTTCATTTGTTTCAGGAAATTGGAGGATTTTACCAGGTCAAGAGAGAAGCAACACCCATTTTTTTGGACTATGTCTGTACACACATCTCAAGTATACTTATTGCATTTGAATAAGCCCAGTAAAACACGGTGAGCCTCAATAGAAGAAATAATAATCATAAAACATTTTAAAATAGCTACAATCTACAGCGCCATTGATTTTAATAAACCGGACTTTAAATGTTGGATTTTGCATAACGTGTAGCGAGTTGACAGGTTTGTAGGAGCGTGTCAAAAAATCCGGATCAATATTGAATTCATAATTGGGCAACTGTCATTAGCCGTCACTGGCTGTGAGGCAAGTTCAGCAAGAAATCTATCATTCTCATTGGAATTTAGCACTATAAAAACCCAAGTAAATTATAAAAATAAATGAGTCAAACCGTTCAAGTTTTGAGTTTAGAGGAAGCTGTTGTAAACAAAGTGTCAATTTTTGACATTATTATGAATAATTCATTTGCTTACTAAATTGTTCTCCATGGAGCCCAAAATGAATGGTATAACTTGATGATTGAGGTAACATCTATTTTAGCTGAATATCAATAAAGATATTTCGACGTTTCTCCTTCTGATGTAAGTACGTCGATGTTGACGTTGACATTGACATTGACATTGATATTGATATTGACCAACTCCAAAATTCATTTAATATAATATTTTCCACTGTCCATCCTCTGTTGTAAGACACACGCGACTTAATTAGTCAATTTTTATTGTATCACTCCAGTGCACCCGAGGGCATCGAGAACTAAAGTAATGAAAAGGGATTGGAGATAAAAAACCTTAAGGTTTTTAAATGTGCTCAATATTCGGCATTCGGCATCTACAATCCTTTATCTTCTACGCTATACACTCTACATTCTACATTCTACACTCAACTGTTCCTCTTTCCTCCTCCTTCAAGTAAAATACTATGAGTACTATGGAGTATAGAATATAGAATATAAAGCATGTTCTGACGTTACTGAATACTGAATACTAAAGTGGCAGCACGTGCATATGGTTCTGGTTCTGGTTTGGGTTCGCTTTAGATTATCGATATAAATTGCCATCCTCTTAAATTCAAACGTCAAGAATCGAGAATCGAGAATCAAGAGTCACAGCTCGAAGCTCGAAGCTCGAAGCTAGAAGCTCAAAGTTGGAGCAAAATCACCAATGTGAATTAATCGTCACCATTTGAGTGAAAGAAAGGATGAATGGATGAATAAATGGAGAGTTCTTACGGTCTAATGAAGAAAGTAACTAGAAAGGAGGAGGAAGAAGAGCCAGAGTCAGAGTCAGAGCCATGGGCAAAATCAACATAGTGAAAAGATCACTTACTTCTCTCCATAAACTCTGTTGTGTTTGCTCATTCTCCAATAGTCAAGGACATTTGGATTCAAATCCTCTTGAACAAACTTAAAAGTAGAATTTCATCCGAACCTTTTCGGTGGCAAAAGGGAACGAGGTTGAAGAAAACGGAGCATTAAACATTGAGCATTGAGCATTGAGTACAGAAACAAATAGTATCCTTAGAAAATGTCAAGTATGAAAAAATCTGAATCAAATTTTGAAACAGACGCACAATATTCATGTGAAATATTATATAGATTGTATCTAAAAAAGTAAAGCCAAAATTCTACATTGTACATTGGGCATTCTTGACATTTAGAATGTGGAATTTGGAATTTAGACGCGTTCCCTTCTTATGGATTTAAGTAACGTGTAAAACGTATTCTACTCACTATTTACTATACATTGGTCGTTGTACATTGTGAATTCATTGACGGAACGGCTGATGTCATCATGATGATGGGATTCTTTTGTCTGAAATCCAAAGTCTAAAAGTTTGAGCCAGTCATTAGTTAAATTCATTAGGAAGGAGAGAGAGAGGAAGAATGAGGGGTTGGAGGAGAATAGAAAAGAAGATTTGACATAATCTCATGTCACTCCTCCATCCATTCTATTCATGTGATGTCTAAGATGGGAGATGGGAGATGACGTTGAGTTGGGAATGCAAAATGTTCAAGATTCAAGGATTCAAGGATTCGAGGATTCAGGACTTGTCTACTGTCTACAATGGGCGATAGGCTAATAATACCAAATCCTCTTCCTTCCTTTTCTCCTTACGAGAATATTAATCACCAGTTCGAAGAGGAGAGCAAGAGAAGCCCCAACAACTCATGCTCTTTTTCAAACTTTCTCTCCCATCCTTCTCATCCTCAGTTCCTCAACATTTCAACATGACGGAGAAAGTGTAGACTAGACTTTCTCCTTCTCCTTAGACTGTATACTTTAGAGCGTAGTGTGTAGAGCGAAAAGCCGCATGTGGATTTTCTTTGTAATTTTCCTGATATTTTCTCCCAGCTTTGGCCTGTTGTGTCTCTATCTCTGTCTCTATCTGTTTCTAGATTCTAGATTCTAGATGAATGTCAAAATAGAGAAACTGTAGAAAATACGACATCCGTCTTGGAGAAAGTCTGAAACTGGAGAATAGAGAATGGAGAATAGAATAGAATGGTACATGTAAAGGTTCTCTTGTGGGGAGAATGATAATCAGAAAGGAGGAGGAGAACAAGCACGAGGACAAGACCAAGACGAGGATGAGAAGGAGGACGAAAGGTTGAAATACATGGGATAGCTATCGCTTTGACTTTGGCTCCTGTGTCCTTTTTTCTGGCCTCCAGTTCCACTACATACACAAGTGTAATGTATAATACTGTACGAGATAAGGGAAAAAAAGAGACAGGAAAAAGAGGAAACGAGAATCTCACTATTTTGCTATTCTTCATCCTCTCTCTGTCTTTTTGACATGAGACATGGAACATGGAACATTGGAACAGGGAACATGTGGAGAATGCAAGAGAAATCCTATTTTTGTATTCCTTCCTCGGTTTCATTGTCATGTAAATGTGAGGAGGCGGATTCTACAAGAATTTTTGGATTCTGAATAGATTTACCAAAACCAAACCAAATGTAACTGGATGTATCTGTCGTTACGCGTATCCAGTATCCAGTATCCAGATGTTGAATGTTGGCTGCTAGATGCTAGAATGCTAGATGAAAATATTTCGGCATGTCATAAAAAAAACAAAATGGACAGAAAAGGTCTGTCGCTGGTCTCTGACTCTGACTCTGATGCTGAGTCTGATTCTGATTCTGAAGCAAATAGGAAATGGAAAATGGGAAAAAACGGAGAACAGGATGCAGTGACACTATATTCCTGCATATTTGATTGCAGATTTGTTTTGTGCCTCTTCTTTTCTTCTAATGTAGTTTTTATCCTCTCAACTTTCAACCCTCAACCCTCCCAAATAATATCAATGTGCGTGACATCATAATGACCAAAAACAGAGAAACAGTAGCGTTTCTTTTCCCTTTACAATTTTCTTATCCACAATGGTATTGGGTTTTTAACAATAGTTCCCTCTTGCATGCTGATTTTCCCCCGCTAACTCTTCATTCCGCACATGTGCTTTTAATTTTAGAATTTGTCGTTCCTTCCTTTTTACTCAAGTAGTACAAAAAGCGATAACTAGAGCTGGTTTTGCTAGCTGTAAAATATAATGTACAGTGTACATTGTGGATTTCACTGGAGATGAGATAAGATAAGTTGAGATCAGGGTCAGTATAAAGTATGAAGTATGAAGTATGAAGAATGAAGAATGAAGAGCAGGCTAAAAATGGGTTGAGATCAACATGAAGACTCACGAATCAAGATGAGGAGAATAGGGAGAGAAGAGAAAGAAAATAAAAGTTAAGACTAAATGGATTTTTATATTGTTCATGGGCACAATGGGGCAAAGATCAAAGGGAAGGAAGCCTCTTGAGTCTCAAGTCTTGAGTCTTGAGAAAAAAGGAGAGAAAACACCAAAAACGAAAACTAAGTCGTCTTGTTCTTGGTCTGTAGTCTGTAGTCTGTAGGTAGGTTTTCTTATAAATAAAAAGAAAAGGATGAACATGCGGTATTTGGTAGCAATGAGAATGGAGGATGGAGGATCGGAAGACTGTAAAGTCCTGTCTCAAGTCTAGAATCTAGAGTCTAGAGTCTGGAATCTTGAAGAGACAAGACAAGACAAGACAGAAGAAGGAATGAAAGAAAGAAAGAAAGTCGAGTTTCACTTGAATGCCTGTAATCGAATCAGCTTGATCCTACTTACTCCTGGTTCCTAGTTCCTAGTTCTTGGTCTTCATGTATGTATAATGGATACATGCACAACGTACAACGTGCGATTCTGGATTCTTAGGTAGTTGTAGGAGTAGTCTTAAGTTGCCCAGTGAATGTCACGAGGACACAATCCACCTTTTCTCTTGACTTGTCTCCTTTTCTCCCTTTTCTCCCTATCTTTCTATCTTTGTATCCATCTAAGACTTTGAAATGACAATCTATCTATCCGTCTTTTATCTGTGAGATCTTCTTCTTTCTTTATTCTTCCTGCTCAAATCCAGAATCTAGAATCTAGAACCTAAAATCTACGATCTACGATCTACCATCTAAAACCAGCCAACGACTCCAACTCCTCAAGACTACTTTAATCAAGTCAATTCAAATTCTCGTCTCCAGAGACACGAGACAAAAAGAGGGAAGAGAAAAAGATACAGGCTGAAAATACAAAGTGGCTGGATGTTGGTTGTTGGCTGTTAGTTGTTGGTTGTTGGCTACTTTCAACAAGCGACTCTCTCTCGCTTTCGCTTTCTCTTTCTTGTTTCCGATTCTTGATTTTTAGTTAAAAACCATTTTTGGATTCTCTACTCGTCTTTCAATCAAATAAAAGTCCCTGTAGTTGCCATGGTTACTCGAGCAGTAAGCAATGAACACATCAACTGACCTAGAATCTAGAATCTAGGATCTAGAATCTGGATGTGGAATTAGGACAATTGAAACTAAAAGGTATTTTGATGTTGATCCTTGGTTCTCGATTCCGGACTAAAACGCCTGGGCAAATGACGACAAGTAGAATAGTGGAATGGAGGACAAGAGGACAAGGATGGATTGAAACCAATCTAAATTCTACTGATGACAGAGGACAATTCTCTGTCACTTTGAAAACATGAGAAATGTCCTGACCCACTCAACAATAAAACACGACGGACACCAAACGTTTGCCAGTACTTTGAACATGTGTGCTGTAAAACAAAAGAAAAAATGGGAAATGGGAAATGTGATCCCTGAAAATATTAGAAATTAGATTGGGCAAAGGTGCTAGAATATTTCAATAGTGAAGGTTTTACTCTCCATTTTTCTTTGTATTTTTACATCTATACAACATCAATTTTTAAATGTCCAAATTCCATATTCCAAAGCATCTACTTGCATTATGGCATTCTGTCCTACTTCATTTCGTACTGAAACTTGAGACTGATAGTGCAAAGGAATCTGAACCGACGTAAATAATCGTCTCTTTTTGTTACACTTAGTGTAATATATTGGTCTGTCACACATCATCATACATCATCCAAACATGAATCATGAATCATGACCTACCTTCTTCTTTTTTGTGCATTTAAACCTTAAACGTCCAAAAATTTATCATCTTTATCCCCTCCATTCAAACATACAAATCGTCCTTATTCCGGGTTCTGGATTCTGGATTTGGGATATTGAATGAAACTCTATCTTGGCTATAGCCAATGCATATAAATATGAATACGAATCCAACAGCATCCAATATTACCATTTCAATATCCCTGTATGAAAAAAAACTATAAGAGAAAAAGGATTCTATTTCGCTGATTAAAAAGGATTGGTTTGTCTCATTGTTATGGCTCGCCTAAAGCTTAGACTTTAGGCTGTAGACTGTAGAAAATCACCACTGAAAAACGTGGAAATGTGCAGGAAATTCTAGACTCTAGACTCTAGACTTTTTTGTTCTATATTTTTTCAGCTCACACAGATACAGATACAGATATTGTGCATTGAATATTGCAAATTGCATACTGTACTTTTTCCATTTTATTCATGTACAGTGTACAGTGTACACTGTACACAGTACATTGTACACGGAGCACATCCTGATTTTACATTCAGTCACGATTATTTTTGGTGAAGGGAAAAAACAGTTCACGTCCTCTTTTCACGGACTTGTGAAGAGAATCTGAACATGACTGCACCTAGATTCTGGATTCTGGACTCTATATTCTAGATTCTAGATACATTAAGTGCATATGTGAATTCAATTCAATAAGACAGTTCTCTTCACTCTCTTCCCTCCGTCATACTGCAGAAATCCAGATTCCAGATGCAAATAAAGGTACACGTACAAAATGGAAAAGGTGGGTAGATAGTAGATGGTAGATATTCCACAAAATATTTAAAGAGAAAGCCAAACTCCTTTCACCATTTACCACTTTCACCAGCTCCCTTGTGATTTCCCCATTTTTTCCCTCTAGTTTTTGCATATGCAATCTAGAATCTACCGTCTACGGATCTCGAGTCTCGGATTCACTCACGTTTACATATATCAGCGTATGCATATCCATGTGTATTTTACACCTTGTTCTTTATTCGCTGCGTCCAAAGATAATTGTGGAATTCCACGTGCCCACGTTCGTTGGTTGGTTGGTTGAGTGAAACCGATTCCGATTCCGTTGAAAATTCAAGAAAGAAGCGAAAGAAATGAAAAGGAGAAAACAGTGCATGCTATACATTATTAATATTGGCTTGGTTTGGTTTTGTTATTATTCTGGTCTGTTACCAGTTACCAACTACCAGCATATGCATTATACATTATACATACATGTGTATCTGTGTCTGTGCATATGTTTATATCTTGTAGGAGCTTTCATTGAATCTCAAGGAATTGAAGAACTGGCCCATCTGCATCTGGATCCAGAACTGGATCACCTCATATCTCATATATTATTATTATTATGCTGGCTCTGAGTGAGAATATGAGCAAGAGTCTGAAAAGGAAAGGAGGAAAGGAAGCGAAGGAGGAGCGGAGAGTCAGAAGCAGAAAGAGAGTCGGAGTCGGAGTCAGAGCCACCACATGTCTATTAGTCTACATGATCTATTATGTACACACCTTTCACATTTTCCTATTTTCACATTCCACCAAGTTAGCACTATTACCGAGAATGGAAAAGAGGGAGAATGGAGAATAGAGAATGAAAAAGAGTCAAGGATCCATCCATTTCATTTCATTCACACTTTTATCAAAACTTTTCCTTTACTCGCCCTCTTTTCTTTTTTCTCCACTTCCACTTCCACTTTCTCCAGCCGCCTCTGCCCTTGCTTTGAAAGAGTGTAGACTGTAGACTGTAGTATACTTTATATTATGTGGTGTGTAGTGTGTAGGGTGTAGTACTCGCCTGAACCAATAACTTTTCTCTTTGCATTTCCAGGACGCTACCTCTCCTCCTTTTTTTCCTCTGGTGCCTTTTCATCTCCTCTTACTCCTATTCCCCTTCCTATTCTTATTCCGCCGAGCTCCACGGTGAATTGTGCAGTGTGGAAAGGAATGGAAACAGCCGTTTTAATAATACCAGTTCAATAAAAGCACAAAAGTTTACCTTCTTCTTCTCCCTCTCTTTCCTCTCCCTTTTGATCCCATTTCTCCGTTTTTAACCTATTCCAAAATTCCATGAACGGTGTCCCATGTACAATGTACGAGGAGGAGAGGAAAAGAAAAGGAAAAAAGGAACAGGAAGGAACAAATAGGCAAAACGGTCGGGTGGCTGAATGAATGAATGAAGGAATAAGCGAATGACGGGAAAAATAAAATCAGAGAGTGAATACTGAACACATTCTTTGACTCTCTAGCTTTAGTTCTCGTTGTAATTGTAATTCTGGTTCTAATTCTATTGCGGATTCAAGTGCAAGTGATACATGGATTTCGGATCAAAAGTCTAAAGTTCAAAGTCCTCTGTATTTAAAATATCTACACCAAAAATTGAATTTGAAAAACACAAAAATTTCCATCAATTTCCTTCCCGCTTTTTTTCAGAAAATTACAGGTGAAATTTGAAAGGGAAAATTTCACTCTTCATCAGACACATCATTTGTAATTTTCAAGAGCTAAATTCCATTTTCCTGCTCGTATTTTTTACACTCTACATTAAAAAATCGACGCCCTCTGGCCCAGATCCGCTAAAAACGTGGACCACCCACACACACCCAAATTTTGCTTATGCATTGAACATTGAGCCTGCTTCGTCATTTATTTATTTCCCTATGAATTTGAATCCTGATGACTCCTGACAGACAATAAATCCTCATGTCCACATTTCACATGAATAGTGCAGGCAGCAGGCAGACAAACTAGGAACTAGAAACTAGTGGAGCTGAAAGAAAAAGAAGATGAAATGCGGATAATGATAAGAAAACAAGCTGCATATGGTTGCATAATGAGCAAGAGGATGCATACCATGAAACAAATCAGTACAAGCTTTGTCTACTGTCTACTTTCTAGTGCCTAGATTCTACTGTCTACTGCAACGCATGGAATTACAACCCTCCTCTTTGCCCAATACTCATGAGTTTACTCTCATCTTTCTCTGTCTCTGTCTCTGTCTTTAAAAGTCAAGTCAAGTGAAAAGAAGGAGAAAAGGAGAGAGAGAGAAAAACATTTTGTGTGAGGAAGTGAACTATCAGTAAAACATGGAGACTGGAGACTGGAGAAAGAGTAACTTTTCAATAGAATAAATAACTTTTGGTGGGACAACGCCAAACCACAAAACAAACTTTACACACGTTCACAACTTTTAGTTTACGTCTGCATGTACATGAACATTACATTCCATTGCATTACATTACATTACATTACATCAAGTTGGATGTTTTATTCACACTTTCTCCTTCTCTTTTTGCTTTCTCTTAGCTTATTGGCTTTGGAAAAGTGAGGAAGGGAAAATCGCTATGGTGATGATAGGGCTAGTAACGTGTAACTAGTAATGTGTAGTGTGTGGGAGTAATATGCAATAATATCCCGTCTTTTTGGCGGTTATGGAAATGATATAGTAAATGGATCGTGCTCCAGTTTAAAATCTTGGTCTAGAGTCTGTATCATGTGCAGAATGTAATGTGGAGAATAATGTAAGACGTTGAACAAGACGAAGAAGAAGAGCAAGAAGCGTTTTGTATCATTTCCCTTTCTATTGTCTGTTGTGTATTCTGTTGTAGTTTGTATTTTGTATTGTCTCTTGTTCATTGTGTATTGTGTATTGTGTGTAATTTATGTAACGCTCATCTATGGTTCATATGGATGAAAGTCCATTAGCCTTTTATAGGCCCGATTTTCCTATTTGTGGAGGGAAAAGGAAAAGGTGTGCAGCTAGAACTAGAACTGTAAATTGTACATGGAAGGCACTAAACATTATTCAGCAATATACATAAAGTCGGGCAATAATGTGCTCACTCTTGCTCCTTCGACCTGTATCCAACATCCAACATCCAACAGCCAACATTCTACATCCTACATCCTACTGCTTTGTTTAAGTTTTCACTCTTTACACTGTTCACTGTTTCCCTCGTTCCTAACAGACAAAATTCCCAAGGCTACACAGAGCAATACGGTAATGCTGCAGTGTAAAAGTAAAACCATGGATGTACATACATGTTTATTACATATCTGAACATATACACATGTACACATGTACACACTACACACATGGTGGTAATTTAAGGTCTATATTCACAGGAATTTTGGATACAGCTTTGTTATTTATTGAGCGCCTTCCCAGTGGTGACAAGTAATTCATCTTCATAGGAAACTCGGCCGGAATCCTCCCCTTTCCCACTCTTTCTTTCCTCTCTCTCTGTTCCTTCTCCTCAAACCTCAAACCTCCTCCTGCTCCTGTTCTTCCACATGTAACATACAACCTACAACCTACAATATACAGTGTACAATGTACAGGCAAGCTGCTACAGTTTCTTTTATATTATATGGAGCATGTACAATGTACAATGTACAGGAGAGTTGCTGTACCAGAGAGAGAAAGAGTAGATCCATTTTTTGGTGCGTTTTTGCTGGAATGTAAGTGTAGTAGGAAATATTTGCAAATGCTTGCTCCGTTCCTACCTACTCGAACTGGAGCTGGAGCTGGAACTCGGAGCTGGAGCTCGGAGTGGAATGATCCACATCCAATGTTATGTGTAAGTGTAAGTGGTCTCAACTTTAATTTACGGCACTCCATTGTTATTGTTCCACTTGGTCTCATCCATATGCATATGCATATGTATGTGTAGGCTTTTGTGTATTCGTTCTCTGTTATAGTTGAGCAAGGGAAATGATACAAACAAGAGGAACAAGGAGCAATCACACACATTAACACATATACGAGCAAATATCCATGTACAATGTACAATGTACACAGTGAAAGCCATAGGGGCGAAATATGTAAACTCAGACAGACGGAGAGCTAAAAACCGGGAATGAGTTCACATTGACTCGCTAAACAAAGACGACGGCCCAATTTAGTCTCTAGTTGTGAGCCTCGAAACTCGAAACAAAAGAAGATATGAGGTCGTAAACCGCGAGCTTCTTTTCTGTTACCTCCAATCTGCTTCTACCTTGTCCTGTCCTGTCCTGTCTTGGCGTATCCAGTTTACAATTTACAGTTTACAGTTTAGACTTGAGAGTACAGAGCATAGAGCATAGAGTATAGAAAATGGAGGATGGAGAAAACTAGTGAATAATGGAAAAGGAAGGGACAATTATTGTACACTGTACAGTGTACACAAGATTCTAAGGTCTAAGCGTACATCTTGTTTGTTGTTCCTTATTGGCGTTTGGGTTTTGGCTTTTGGCTGGTGGTGTAGAAACGTCGTCTTCGATTACGCAAGAAACCTGGATTCATTTCTCATTCCCCTCATTTGCACCAGAGAGGACGGGAGAAGGGAAAGGCGAAAAAGGTATGGAATTTTGGATTTAACCTTATTTTCAAGTTTACAATTTGGGACTCCTCTATAGTCTCTACTATTTACTATTATGTAAAATCCAAATCTGGAAAGCTGGTTCTGGATTCAAGTTAGAGGAAAGTCAAGAGTCAAGACAAGACGGAAGGAACTATAACTGGAACTGGATAAAGAAATAGAAGTAGAAACCCCCGAGCTCTAAAAAACACGACGATGATGAAAAGTAAAAAGTCATAGTGAGAGTCATAGAGAGAGACATTTATGACATAGAATTTGAGTGGAAGAGGATATCTGTAGACTGTAGACTGTAGAATGTAGAGTGTACTGTGTAGAGTCAAGTGGAAGAGAAACGGTATAAATTTAATAATAGAGTGCTGTCTCTCTCTCTCTGTTGGCATCTGTATCTGTATCTTTCCGGGATGATGAATATTTTTTTGAACATTCTGTGTTTTGTGTACATCAAAATCTCACTCACTCAGGACTCTAGACTCAGGACTCTTGAGTCATGAGTCATGATCTTCATCTCTGAAATCTACTCGTAGATCTTGATGCCTTGATGCCTTGATGCAAATGAAAATTAAACTCTAAGAGGAAAAATGAAAAAGTAACATTATACAGTACAGAGTGTACAGTGCACAAAATATAGTTATAATATTCGTACAAATAGGTAGAGAGAGACATTTCCATAGTTGTAGTACTAGCGATAGAGAAAAGAATAGCTAAAGAGAGAGAGAGAGAAAGAGAGAGGGAAAAGTCTTGTGGTTTGAATGACTCTTGCCTCATTAAATTTGCATTTTGCACGGCCTCAACTCTAAACTGTAGACTCTAGATTTTAGAGTCTAGATTTTAGATTCTAGATTCTAGAGGAAAATGTATAATGAAATCTGTCTCATTTAATATGTACACCCCCCGTTTTCTCATTTAAAAAAGTCATTCTTCATTTTTCATCCCACCCAACGTCCCCGCGGCCCATGGCCCGTGGTCTCACTTCCAATTAGTCTCAAACTTTCACTCCTTTGTTTTCCACCATTCCACTATTTCAGTTTTACAGTATTTTAGTATTTTAGTTGCGAGGTGAAAGTTTAGTGTTTGAATTTGAATTTTAACTTGATGAAGCATACCCTTCATATTTTATGCAGACATATAGATACATATGGGTGCCAGATACATGATATGTAGGATGGATTTGAATATGCATAAATTGTGTAGATTAAATTAGAAAACTAATTGTAGGAAACATGATGACAAGATTGAGAGGGAAAAGTATAGGTTGTGCTTACCTAAGGGCATGTAGACGTTGAGATAGAGGCAGTCTTCAGATTGATTGGAAAGCATCTGGGAGATTTCCATGAGTCGGGTGTATTTGAGCAAAGGCATTCTGGACAGGGAGTGAGTTCGATTGGAAATGTCAGGGAGGATCTGAGGACAGACTGGTCCAAATTTGTCAGCTACCCTCACGCCTTTCCAATGTGATGGAGTTAGGGGCGGCATGAACCGAAGAGAGGCTGTCACATAAATCACAGTAATTCACCAACAATCATTCATCATTCATCAGACTTTCATTCAATTAATTAAACAACTTTTGTAACAATCCTGTAGATTTTTCTCCCAAAAACTGGGAACTTTTAGCATGTATATTATACACACTGTACAATGTACATGCATAAGTTATATAGTAAAATAAAGAAAAAAGTGTATGGTAAAAAGTGTATAATTGAGTGCTGTACCTGCAGCGGGTGAGGCATAGGGGATTCCGAGAAATGCCTCGATGTCTCTCGTCAAGCTGCCGGATTTTGGAATGATTATTCCGCGTACACTCCCATACGCTGTTTCTACCACTCGCGAGCTGTGTACAAAATTCAAACAGGAACAAACATTAGCATCATTATCACTGTCAATGTCACTGCCACTGCTACTGTGTAGTTTGGAATAGAGAAATCTACTTCTAGTCTCTACTTCTAGTTCAACTGGTCTGGTATAAATTATAAATTGTACTGGGCAAATAGAAAGGACAAAGGTAGTCAAATAAAAAAATGTAAGAGAAATCCTTTCATTTGCCAAAAAATCTCATTTGCATACACATCCCGTACCAAACACCAAACCCACCGACAAGCTACAAGCGACAAGCGACAACCAACGGACGACCGTCGACGGTCGACTCGAGTTTGATCAGGTGGTTTGGAACTTGGAACTTGGATGTGGAATTTTGAGGAGCTTTGAGCTTTGAGTTTTGAGCTTTGAGTTTTCTATTCATCTGGTCTGGTTGGGTCTGTACGTTGTGAGTTGCAACAGCAGGGAACAATAATGAATCCAACCAGAACCAAAACGAGAACAAGTTCAGTTCAGTTTGCTCTGGTTGTCATTGTCTTTTCCGTTGTCGTGTTTTTAATGACTTGTCAGAATAATTTAGTGGTTTGCCATATGTAACCTTCATTTAAATTGCTAATTCATTGTTTTCAAAGACAACCTCTAGCTGAATTTTACAATTCCGCAATTTCAGAAATTCAGAATTTCAGAATTTATAAATTCCTACTTTTAGTCGTGCTCGTAGTAGTAGTAGTAGTGGTAGTCGTCTGGGCCTGGGATTTCTAAACTCGTCACCTTTGATTAAGCTACATGTCTGCTTCCTAGACTGTAGATTCTAGATTCTACATTCAACAGACTAGACTGCATAGACTGTGGACTACTAAAGTAATCATAAATTCATAAATCATAAATTCCAAAAGAGAAATAAAGTCTACGGTCTACACTCTAGACTCTAGAGTTTAGAGTTTAGAGTGAAAGGTCAATCAGTCCTGATACGCACACAGAGAATTGTTAGTGATTAATTTCCAAAGGTCGTCAACGTAAAGACTTACACAGTGTCAAAATAGTATGTAAAGAGAAAGAGAGAGAGAAGGACGATGAGAGACTCACCTGTATTTGGACTGCGGGGAGACGGACTGTGGGGAGTTGAGGAGGAAGAGAAGAACACCCAGATGAAGACAGACTGGGAGCCATTTGCACTCACACCTCACAAACATACTTCCACCCTCTCCTCGCTTCCGTCGACTTTAAAACTGGAATTGGAACTGGAAATGGAGCTGGAAATGTGGCCTATTATTGATTCTAATATTAGAAACACTTTTACGGTTACGGAGTTTAAGTTCACTGGAGCTGAAGCTGGAATTAGAGCTGGAACTGGAGAAAATATACAAACTGGAACTGGATTGGAAGTTGGACGATGATGATGGCCAAATTCACTCATCTCGTTCTTCCACTCTTTTCAAAACAACCACAATAACAACCACAATCACAACAGCATTACGTTTATATGTATATTCACAGACACGAACACTCGTTACACTTTTACTTTTTAGACTTTGACAAGACTTGTTTGTCACTGTGTCACAAGTTCACTTTTCCCCACATAATGTCATGTTTCTTTTATTTACTGGCCTGTGTCTAAAATCTAGAATTTAGAATTCTAGAATTCACCAAAACTTTTTATGCTTGTCACTGCTCTGTTTAGATTTAGATTTTTATCATCCTCAAGCGCAAGCAGAAAGGAGTACAACTGGGATCAGAATTAAGAGTGGGACAGTGACAAAGGGAATGAGGGTTCGTTTAAATTACACAAGGTGTTGGACTTGAAGTTGAAGGATTTAAATTGACAAGACTGATTGTACCCTTCAGTCCTCATGGCCCGCAAAATATCTCCTACAACTTTCCCACGTTAGAGAGTTGAGAGTTGAGACACAACAAGAGACACGAGACACAAGACAGCACAAGAAAACGGGAGAAAAATAATGAAGGAGCTTTTGTGTGGCAGTCACAGAATTAAATTACGCGCCTTGTGTCTTGTGTCCTTGCTTTTTTCTTCCTTTCCTGCTCCCTTTCTCCTATATATTTTGCCTAGAGAGAGGTGGAATACTGGAGCAAGTTTTCCGATTCTCCGTATATCCGTATTTCTCTGTATTTTCTTTGTCTCCTCTTTAAAATTATGATCACGTTTATGGAGAATGAAGCCAGGAGGAGAAGTGAGCCCGTCTCTTATTTTTTACCACAGATTGTCCTGGGGAGAGACCCGAAACACAAAATTACTCTTCTCCTCCCTATTCTTGTTGTTCCATGTTCATGTTTAGAGATGGAGAGAGTATGATGAGTTCAAGCTGTAGATGTAGATAAAGCCGTTGTATAGTTGTCTAGTTGTCCTTTTCCTTCTTGCTGTACGAACTGAGTCTGATTTTGATTCTGATTCCAATTCTGGTTTGCTGGTTTTGGTCCAAGTTGAAGCCAAAATCGACTTTTCTTTTCTCTTCATCTTGTTGAAGAAGAAAAAGTTTGGTGTACTTTTTCCACACTCTCCTTCATATTTCACTACACACTTTTTGACTTTCTCTCCTCAGAATGCTCCGAATTCGAGAAGGAGGAAGGAAGAGGACAAAAGTTTTCCGTAGATTTGTTTCAACTCTTCTTGGGGATTTAGTTCATAGTCCACAGTCCATACTCTAGACTCTAGACGCTAGATTCTAGACTCTAGACTCGGGACACAAAACTAGGAGCATGAACACCAAACACACTCATGTGAACACATGAACAGATGAAAACATGAGAAAACTGAAAGACATTCGTAGAAAAACTCGGCCTTCTATTAAATAAATTGACAGATTCCTCGTGCTTTTTCCGGGTCTCAACTGGGCTCGGTTCGCCTGGTGACTCTTCTGACTCACTATAAATTTTTACTCAAAGTGGATTAAATTGTTGAGAGTTGGAGTTAAAAAGAAGGGGGAAATGTTGAGAATGACAATGACAATGACAATGAGGATTGAGGATGAGCATGTAAGAAAGTGGATAGGGAAATAAACATTGTCCGGGTTTTGCTCCTGCTTCTGGTTCGGGCTCTTGTCATTTCCCCTCTGACACGACACACATGTACCTTGTCAAATGTTCAACTTTCTATTTTTTTCCCGCCACTATTTTTTACTTTCTCTTTCATCCTCGTGCAATCCAGTTTTGAGTCCTGAGTTTTGAATCTTGAATCAACCCTTTTATCTGGTTTTTTCTTGTTGTTTCTTCCCTTGTAATTTGGACCATAAAATTTCAAAGCACGTTTACCGGCCTATATTTTTTTGTCTGTTGTTGTTGTTGTTGTTGTTGTTGTTATTTTTGATAGACGGATCTTTAGGGTTGACTTATTGATGGTGGTTTTGGTTTTGAGATTCAAGTTGAGTCATTGTTGGTTTACTGGAATGGAATGGACTGGACTTTTCTCTGACGCTGCTTGAGATATGTCTCTATCTGCTGTGTCCTCTTTGTTGGTCAAGTGCCAAGAGAGAATGAAAATGGCAATGAGGATGGGTGAAGGAGGACAAAGCTCCCAGCTGGAACAAGAACAACAACAACGAGTCCGAGTCCGAGTCCGAGAGCGAGAACAACCTGCAATAAAAACAAGGAAAACAAAGAATGAAATCACCACCAAACATCAAAATTCAAACCAATTGTATCTAAAATCTTAAATCCACCAGCAAAACTTTGTTTGTACTGTAAGGACGAAAAACCATGTATTTTCCGAGACAAGTTGTACTGTATTTATTTATATAATATGTGCACTGTGTACTATGTATGTTGTACGGTTTGTACATGTTAAGTCGGTCTGCACAACGTAAAATTCTGCAGTTGTATAAAGAAAAATCAATCAATTGAGGAAGGCTCTCGTTTTAAGAAAAAGAGAGGCAAGTAAAAGATAAAAGTCAAAGTTGAAGTCGCCAGCACTCTATATTTTGTATGCTGTATTCTGTATTCTGCATTCCGTATTTTAAGAGTAGATTTACTTTTAGTCTCATCGGCCACTCGCATCTCACAAGTCAGCCTCGCATAATCAGATCAGATCAGAGACCCCTTCTCTCCCTTCTGTTCTGTCTGTTGTGGAATGTAAATGTAAATGTGTAGCTACACTTGGAAGCTGAATGTTGAATGTTGAATGCAAGTGGAATGAGAGCTGAATGGACCGTGAATACTCTACTCTCTGTACACTACTTTCTAGATTCTACATTCTGGATTCTGGATTCTAGATTCTGGACGTTACAATCTACAATCTCCAGTATCCAAGCTGCCTATCTTTATCTTTATCGCTATTGCTATGCAAACTATTTGAATATACAACATAGAATATATGTACCATACATAGTTAGATCAAGCTGAGAGAGGGAAAGCCTCAAGTTGGGCTTTATCAAGCTTGATTCTAGCTCTCACTTTATCTCTCTGTCTGGTCTGTTTTTCGCCTTCTCTTTCTCTGGAAGTCGGAGGACCTGTTCATATAAATTTTTCCCATGGGTCGATTTCGCCTCTCAGTAGTTGTTTTTAGATCGTTTGGCTCGACTTGGCATCCCTTGGCTTGACTTGACTTGGTAGTCTGTACTCCGTAGTCGGTATAGCTTATGTTCTGTCTCCCATTCTCAATTCTCCATTCTCCGTTCTCTGTGCTAGTCTCCATCACTACTATACGCTGGAATCTAGAATCTTGAACCGAGAATCTAGATTCTAAATTCTACATTTCCTACATATTTAGCTAAAACATTTAGTCTCTTGGTTTGGCTTGGCTTGGCTTGCTCGCCTGGAATGAATATCCAGGAGCAAATATACATTATACATTATATATAGACAAAATTCTCTTGGCATTGCAAACCGATCCATTGCACAAAACGGCATGGCATACAACATACAGTATACAGCTTTCCCTGTTCATCAAGTCTGTTGATGTTGGTTTTGGTGTTGGTGTTGCTCTATTTTACGCTCTCTCTGACTCTTGTTGCTCCTGCTCCTGTTTCTCTATTCTTTGTGTATTTTCAACCTGCATTCCCTCCGCTTTGGCTTGATAAAATAATCCAAATATTCCAATACTTTCCTTTGAATCACACAACACCAAAAGCCAAACACTAGACTAGAGACTAGAAACTAGGCACAAATCCATATCCATATCCATATCAATATCTATGGCCGTATCCAACAACAAATTTCCTATTCCTGGCTAAAGCTTTAAAAGTGCGCGTGATTATTTTTTGTGCTTTTGAGCTTTCTCCGCTTTAACTTTCATTTTCTCTTGTACTTTCACTTTTACTTTTAGTTTTTATCAAAGGATAAAAAGAGCATTTGTTTTTCTCTACGCTCTACGCAAACTTTTTTGCATAGACACTAGACACTACTCACATATCCGACCACCCACGATATTATATTATGTCATACTCAAGACTTGAGACTCGAGACTTGATCTGGGCTGGAAGCTAGGAGTTTACAAAAGTGGATAGCGAATAGTTGGAGGAATAAATTTGGTATTCAGTTCAAATTTGGTGCTAAATTTATAGTAAAATAACTCTGTTGTAAAATGACAGGCGCAAGGGAAATTTTCTAGTTGAGGGAGAAAGGAGAAAGTAGAAAGTAGAAAGCTCAAGGAGTAAAAGTTTATGTAAAATTATGAACTTGACTCGCTATTTTAAACACTGCGTTTTGAGCTTTGAGCTTTGAGTTGTGAGTTGCAAGTCGAGTGTGTGCATCATTTTTTCCACATAGTTGAGAAAAAATGATGGGTGGAAAAATCCTCTGTACGAGTACGAGTTGAGAGTTGAGAGTTACGAGTTACGAGAGACACGTATTTATATCCACGATAACTCTCCCTGCTTTTTCGTTTTCCTTTTCCTTTTTATGGTTCGCGTGCCGGAAGTCAACTTCATCCCCGGCAAATCACATTGAGAAGTAAAAGGTCACTGTACACTGTACACTATACAGTGTACAGTGTACAGTGTAGCTGTTCAACGTACAACAAAAAAGGACGAGATATGTAAAATAGGATGAAAAGTGATATCGTAATCGCATGAAAAAAATGAAAGGATACCGTGTTCTAGTGTTCTAAATGACATGAAAAGATGAGATACGATACGGGAATTTTTTGAAACTTGTTCCTTGGAAAACAAAGTATAGAAAATAGAATACAGAATCTAGAATACAGAATTTAGAATGGAGAATGGAGGAAGAATATCACAGGAAGGAAAATTCAGAAAATACAAAAACTTTGTCCTTTTCTCTTTTTTTTTGTTTTTTGCTGGATAAAAAGGGAGATAAAAGGCAAAAGACATTTCTAAATATTTTTTTTTGGAAACGTAGAGAGTAGAGGTTTGATGTGCTTATGTACGTTGTACATTGTACATGTATGAATGCGTATAGACTATAGACTGCTAACTGCTTCTGGTCTACATATTCGTATTTATAACGAGCTGCATGTTGATCCAGTACATGTGTAAGTTCTAATGTGCAATATAGCTGCATGTGATGTTATAATATTCGGGAGATGAGCCAACTTTCTCCAGTTTCCGCTTTATCCCCTTTTTTACCCCATTTTAATCTAAAGAGACGGAAAGAAGGGACAAACATTCCAAGACATTTTTTCTTGTCCAATGTTCCATGTTCAGTGTTCAATGCTCCACGCTCTATGCTCTTTGCTCCAGCGACGGAAATTTTATTACCATAATTGGAGCATGTAACAGCGGCCTTTGTTTCCTTGTGATTTTACACAATTGCACAACGCTGCTTCTGCTGCTGTTGTGTTGATATTCAGAATGGAAAACACAATTTGTGCAGTAAGAACTGTGCTACATTTTATTTCAGCATTGAACATTAAAAACAAACCAATGAAGATTGTACTTTCTTTTTTGTACGTGGTGCAACCTCTTTTGAAATTTTTAAACAAAGTTGGAATTATGTCTGTGTTCAGTTGCGAGATTAGAGTTGAGAGTCAGGATTCAACAGTCAGGTCAGATCAGAGAGAGGGAAGGCAATCAAGCCTAAATCAAGTGATTTGGAAAGGTGACAATGAGAATTCCCTGATTCTGGATTCTAGATTCTGGATGGTCGGAACGAAATGGATGGAAGAGGCGGATGAAAGTGAGCGCCAAGTTTAGCATATCTCATCCGTAATCCGTGGGCACACACAAACATATGTGCAAAGTGCAAATGGGCAAATGGTATGCTGTAGATTATAGACAATAGACGATAGATATGTAATACGTAATATGTATAGACTATAGACTATAGAGAAATGAACGAGGAAGGGGGAACCAAAAGACATAATTTCATGTGTACAGTGTCTCCATTACGAGGGAACATCCTCCACCCACAGCACTATTTCATCCAAAACACATGCACACATTTACATTAACAAGAGTCTGTACTCTAGACTCCAGACTCTAGACTCTAGACTCTAGAATCTAGAATCTATAGTTTAAATCTCGAGTCTGGAATCATCCAGGATATTCGAGATTCATATTCAAGGCATACGTTCTACATTTTAGACTTGAGCCTTGATAGCTCTTGATTCTTGATTCTTGATACACAAGTATTTTGAATCGGATTGGGATGGACTGGACTGACTTGGATGGGAGAGCTTCAAAATTCAAAACTGTATTCCACCTTATGAATTTTCCCTAGATAAACTTGTCGTCAGTATACAGTACAGAGTACATTGTACACTGCGTACAGTACAAACTGTCCAAAATTCAGGTCACTGCTACAATTTTCAAGGGATTTTGTTGCAAACTCTTATTCAAACAACTTGGTCCTCGCTCCAGGGTGAATGGTAGAGGAATCCATCAAAATTCAATACCAAACTGAACGCAACTACGAGTACAAGTAGAGACTTTATTATACAACACAAAGATGTCTTCTTTCTTCCGGCATCTAAACTCTAAACTCTACACTTTACACTCTACACTGTACAGTCTAGAGTCTAGAGATATCTCAAATATCGTGCACATCTCCATAATAAATTGGGTTTATATAAACTGGAGGAAAAATTGACTTGACTTGATTTGATGTTTTGAAGCGTTACTCTGGACTCTACACACTAAACACAACACGTTAAATTGCTCCAAAACGTAAAGCATAACTGATTTCACGTTACGTTAACGTTCTTCTAATGTAAGACCCGCATGCATGTAGAACGTAAAATCACTAGTGTAAAACAAACGGTTTCCACTCGTAAAAATAACGAGGCGGTCAACATTAACAGGAAAACGTAAACTTTACGTGATAAGCGTTTGAATTTACCCCGTTGTATGCGTGCGATTGCTCTTTAACAGCTGACAAAATACTGCCATGCTGCGCGGGGCATTTAAACAGTCGCTTCAGTAATTCAACTTTGTAAATTTAGCTATATTGCAATCTAGTTTACATTAGTTTAAATGTGTTTAAAAAGCTTGGTTTATAATACTACAGTACAAACCCTCAGCAATACAACTGCTTTTAAATATCCTACTACACTAATTGGATTGAAATAGTGCCATCAAACCCTGTTTGGTAAGTATTCAGCCTAATACCTTTTC
>JAQGBH010001963.1:0-27668 GCA_034698265.1 Sminthurinus aureus
CTGAAATTTTGCAGGTTTTGGCTACTCCTATATAGGTAACTATAAAGCGAAGAGTCCAAAACATTCCGTCACTTTTATTTTTTTTGGGCCACTCTATTCTAAGTCTAATTCTAGTTCTACGTTCAAAGTCAGAAAAATGCAAAGTCAGAAAAATGCAACGGCAGAATGGTTCAAGTCAGAACCATGACGTCAGAACAGGCTATCGGCAGAAGTGTCAATCGTCAGAATCTCCGCCTCGTCACAACATGTCTCGTCAGAATCTCCGGCCCGGCAGAACTGTAACGTCAGAAATGTCTCGTCAGACTCTCCGACTCGTCAGAATCTCCTATAATCGAGTTGAATTCATTACATTTGACATTTTACGTGTGAACTACCACTTTGTAAAAAATGTCATAAGTATTTTTTCCAAAACTACAACTTGCCGTGTCCCAATAGGGATTCCAGGGTTCAACAACAGTATTACATCTTGAATCTGGATGAACGAATCGTGTGACTGCAAGAGCATATCCAATTTTAGACCTATCGACAACAAGAGCTCCTCGTCCAGTGTATTCCCCGGCAACGTTACCTCGCTCCCAAGGAGACGCCGGGCTAGTTCCAACCTTAATTTGAGTTAAATTTCATTTTCATAATACTTTAAATATTTTTCTCCTCGTTTTATGCACCATACGCCTTTTTAAACATTGATTTTATTGTGCCTGTTCTGTATTTTATTTTGTACTTTGTATTTTTGTACCAGTGCTTCTTCTACAATGAAATATTTCTCTGGTTGATACTCCATTTTACGGCGTTTGAAAGCTTCAGAATAAGTAAGGTCATCAACACTCGGTAGACTTGGAACTACGATTTTGAACTGATTTTTAATCAAAAGATCCCTCACTGTCATTATCCGAGTTGAACGAAGTGGAGCAATTAAATCCTATGCAAAAAATAAATTATGATGAATGATGATGATTTATGATTGTACTTTTGTCCTAAATACTGTGTTGACTTGAAGTTAATTTGTAAAATGTAAAATTAATTATCTTTATAATAATTATTATGTAACCTATCTTGAAAAGCGTGAAACATGAAACTGACCGAAGTGACATCAGCCTGATACCAAAGGCTTAATAGAGTCGGCGTCATTAAACAAAGTGACATCCAGGATGAGAAAGCGGTCCATGTTTTTTGAGACCATGGTTGACCTAAAATAAGAAGGATGTAGTCTGCTGAAAATCCCATTTTTCTCCCAAAAACTCCAAGAATGAGTGATGAGCTGATGATGCACAACCAGACAAATTCATCAAAAGCAGAATAAAGAAATTCCCAACTTGGGATTTCCAACGTTTCCGACCGTTTACAATACAAGACTCGTGTTCTCTCATTTGCAACGAGAAAAACATACAAAATTTTCCCAGGGATCCAATACTTGGTGTTGATATAACAAAGTGTGATGCACATGGCCACAACTTCATTTCCATCCCGAGGAAGTCGAGAAAAATCCCCAGATGCCAGAGAAAAGTTCATGGCGATGGCGGAAATTCCCAAGAAAATTTCATGGAGGGAACAATCTCCTGTATTTTGCATGAAAAAGTATGTTTGCTTTTCACAATTTAGGATTTTCTTTTGATCATCCAAAACAAATGACTTGTCAATAATTGCGGGTGCTCCATGGCCGTCCAATTCATTCAGTGTCAAGTGCATCCTCTTTATAGACAACAGGATAAAACTTGCCTGCTCAACAAAATGGAGGCGATCTCCTGACCTACAGAAATGACACAACATCCAAAACTGTGCATCGTGATACAAATTATTGGTCAATACAATTTGATTTTCTTGATATTCTGTCAATTCAACGCCCGTCCTTTTTTCCTTATTACCACCAGTCACCACAGTTGTCTTCAATTTTAATACAGGACCTTGGAACAAAATTAAAATGGTGGCTTCATATTTCCTAAAAATGCTGAGTAATCTTGAACGTGGATGTCTTGTTCTTTCCTGAATCAACTGGGGATTAAAATTACGGGAAAGGAGGAAAAACGTTGCTCTACTCGCAGAAGTCCAAGAATATGTCCTCAACATTCCCTCTGTGATCTGGGTAAACTTGCCAAAATTTTCAGTGTTGTCAAAGAGAAGGAAATTAATGCACTCTCCAGTTATTGGCCCAGCCAACATGTTTCTAACAGTCGCCGAGTGTCCGAAAGGCAACGCACAATCACAGTGATTATGAATTAGGAATGGAGTTGAACTTTCATGTAATTTTTTGAAATAACGAGTAAATGTGTAAAATAATTTCAAAGACATGATTTCCTTCTCAAAATGGTAATGAGCATGATGATCCTGAGTAAATGATACGTAGATGAGACATTTACTCTGTACAAGGAAATTAATTATCGGAGGTTGATAAGAAGAAGAAGTTGATGACGTTTCTGTGACTTGTCCGTTTACTTCAGACATTCTTATTAAATACAAAACCAGTGTGTAGAAAAGTAATAGCTGTATTTTCAAAGTTCCTTTCGTCATTTTTCCGCACTCTGGATTTTGGATTCTTAATTTTCTTCTTTTTTTTGTAGTTGTGTATTGTAAGGAAAGGACTAAAATTTAAAATTTACAATCAGACATCAAAATGCTGAATGGCGAAAAAATATCATGTAAATAATTTTGTCTGTGTTTTTCTCCTGGCGAAAAGTGAAAAGAAATAAACTGTGTGTGAGCAAATTGACTTTCTTATTAGAAAATCCAAAATAGACTACAGACTACAGACTACACCCAAACGGTAAACGACGAGTAAATTGTTTACTCGAGAATCGAGAAGAATCCATCATTTTCATGTTCTACATTTTCTACAGACTATAATTAACAATGTCCTTCCTGTCACCTTTGATGCAAACGTATGTTAAGAATTTTGCAGTTGGAGACATCAAAAAGTCTTTATGCTAAAAGCCATCCAATATCCAATATCAATCAAATAAATAGGGAACGCTTTATATTATGTCAGTTTAAAACAAGTTACACGGTTTAACAACTTCAAACTACAAACACTTACAAATTAGCTTGTTTGATGCGATGACACGTGTACGGATAATAATATTAGATACGTAGTATAACTTCTAATTTAACTAAAAATGCATAACATATGAATGGGTCTCAGCTACAAGCTACAAACCGCACCTAAACTTTTGTTGTTACAAAAATGTAAAAAGCTACTATACAATCGATAGACTTTTTTTCGCTCCTACCAAAGTACAATATATAACAATAAATGAAAAAACTGAACGGTAACAGCAAGGTAGGTAAACAATAACAAATAAAATACATTGGTGATAAATAAGCCAATCATCTTGAATTTTGATCTGTCTGTCTGATGTCTGACTAAGCCTTCTTCTTGTCTGCAATATTGTAAAAAAAAACAATGTGTATTATGTTACTGTTATTTTTCATTCATCCAGCGCAGTAAAGAAACAAGAATGAGTAACCACTAACCAACTAAAAATAAAATAAATGTGTGCATTTTGTACCTTTGTCATGACTACTGGATTTGGAATGGTTTTCATTCTGAGAATGTCGTCTTTTCTTCCTCTCTCTTCGTAGATGCAGTAAATTATTTAACATGCCGTGATGATCTTCTCTGGTCAGACTTGTTCGATGATGAGGAAGAGTGGGGGCGGATTTATTACGTTCTACTGGATGCTTTCTCGCTCTATATGCTCTCCAACCACGTTGAATTACAACGGCTGCATTATGCTGAATTTTCCACTTCCTCGTCGATGATATGAGCTCCAAAAGTTTTCGTGTTGGAAATTGTTTCCTAAATTTTTGTTCCATTTGTGCTTGAAGCTGAATGAATAATGGATAATGAATAAAAAATAAAATATGGATTTTATTTTCAAGTTTTATTGTGGTTTTTGCCTTTCATAATACCCATTTTTTTCATTTTCATATGTCATAATATAATATATAAGGCTCTTTTTTGTTCTTTTGTTGTTTGTTGTTATTGTGTATGTACCTTTTGAAATTCTTCACTGTCATCTACAGTTCCGACTTTATGTTTCACAAGGGCTTGAAGAATGTCAAGGCAGTGAATTTTATTTCCTCGAGCAATTGGTAAGTTGAAAGCGACTATGGCAACAATGTTTGGTCGTGGAAGTCCTAAAGGTGGATCTAGACTTGCAAGAAATTCTGAGAGTTGATCAAAATTGATGAACTGAGTTGCTTGGGGATCATATCTAAAAACATGATAAATGAAAATGTACAATGTACAATCATACAAAATGCCGAGTGTTTAATAAATAATAAATTTAGTTTGGAAAATTTCCTTTCTTGTTTTTTTTTCAAACCTGGACCATCGGACGTAGAACATTTCAATATCATCCTCCACAATTCCAACTTCTTCTTCTTTAGAAGCCTCTACAAAGTTCTCCAAGATGATTGCAATGTACATGTTAATCACGATGAGATAACTGATCATGAGATATGAGACCATGTACGCAATGGCCAATGGAACATTTGCACATTCACCCTCATCTTTTAGAGAGATGGATGACAATGAAACATCATTAATAATTAATAAGCAATAAGCATTAATGCTCGACTCAATAAACAGTAAACAGTAATAATACGTTATTGTGATTGTTATCGATGTAAGAAATAAGAAATACCTGGACCACCACACTTTATCTTGCGATAGCTACCACAAATTGGATATTCCGGAGTCATAGCAAAAAGCACATCATTCCAACCGGCTGCGGTCATGAGTCTGAAGAGCATGAGACAACTTCTTCCAAATGTTTCAAAATTAAACATTTCATCAATTGCAGAATGTTGAGCTATATTTCCGAATAATGTAACTCCTAAGATGGCATAGATAAATGTGATAAGAAATAAAAGTGCTCCAATGTTGAAGAGAGCTGGAAGTGACACTATGAGAGCAAACAAAAGTTTCCGAATTCCCTTTGCTGCTTTTACTAGGCGAAGAACTCGTCCAATCCTAAAAACTCGAATGATTCTCAGCATTTGAGGGGCTATGATCATACTGATGTCAAATGAATCTCCAGTGGCTAAATCCAAAATAGAAGCTATCACAAGAGCAAAATCAAATAGATTCCATCCCACAGTAAAGTAGTACTGACGAAGTCCAATAATTTTCACAGAACATTCTGAATAAAAAATTAATAAAATAATGGAATTTTAATGTTTTATATACAATAAGGTAGTTTCATACTTCAAATATTTCACATTTTTCCATACATCATAAATAGAAAATAGAAAGCACAAAATTTTCTCACCCAGACCGTAAACGAATGTGAAGAAAGAATTCAAAGCTGCTAAAATATCTCCCCAAATTTTCTGTTGGTTGTGAGTCTATGATGTAAGAAAAAAAATCTCGTGTAGTGTCTTAATTTGATTTAAAATTTTGTGGACAAGAGCACAAGAGTAAGGAAATTTTGTGGACAAAAGCAAGGAAATAAAGTACAAAACGATAATCATTTTATAATTTATGAATAATTATTTTAAGAGGAAGTATTTTTAAGTCCCAAAGAAAAATGGACTCACTTCCAATGCCATGACGACCATATTCAGGAAAATGACAACAAATACAGTAATTTCAAATCTTCTGGACATGGAAAGATCATAGAATAAGGACAAAAAATTATTTGACGGCCGCTTAATAACCTTCCTTGGTTTTTTTCTACTCAATTTTTTCATGGCAGTGTAGTATTTTAATTGCTGTTCTGTTAGTAACGCTTCAAGCACAGAGTTTCCTTCATATTTCTTCTTCAGACGATTAAAGTTATCTATAATTACTCCGATAAATAGATTTAAAGTGAAGAATGTCCCAAAGACGATGAAAACTACGTAGAAAAGGTAGTATAATCTATTATTGTCCCTCCGAGGTTGCATGTCAATATCTGTACTGTCGATCGAAGCAGACATTGCTTCCATCCACCCTTCAAAATAAAAAATCCATGTATTTATTTGAATACGAAACTTTAAACACAAGACACATTACGCATGCAGCAGTTGAAATAAGAAATATGAAATACACAATTTCCTCTTTACACTATGACTAAATAATCTGCTTCTTAAACGATGGATAAATAGTAAAGTCACAGACCTTCAAATGTTGCCTTTTTGCCCCAACATACAAACAAAGCAACATAATATTATATTCAATTCGACTCGCAACACACAAACCAAAATTCAAAGGCAGAAATGGTTACAAAGAAAGCACTAAACAAAAAAAGCTTACCACTTGAAATAAAGTCAAATATCCCATGAATACATTGTCAAAATTTGGTTGCACATTCACCCACGACCACTCATCTGTGTAATTTATGGTAAATGGAACTTTAAATTCATTTCCTTTCAATACAAAGCACACTTTAGTTAGACATTAGACAAATAAACTAAAAAAATCAGTTAGTACCTGAATGGCTGCAGCATTCTTCTTTACTTTTTACAAATTCATACGGAAGAGTTTCACCTTCATCATTATCTACACACTGATTTTAAAGGTTAAAAAATTCAAAAGCTACACGTGTTTAACAAAGAAAGAGGTAAAAAGTAAAAAGAAACAGTGGTATTGTTAAAAAAATTCTTTTACCCTGTAAAACTTTCCCTTGAAGAATTGAACACCCAAGATGGAGAAAACAAGCCAGAAGAGAAGACACACAAAAAGGACATTTATAATGGATGGAATAGCGTACATTAAAGCATTGATGACAATTTTCATCCCTTGCCAACGACTTATCACTCTGAGAGGTCGGAGAGCTCGGAGTGTTCTAAAAGCCTTCAAGCTGTAAAACAAAAAATGCATGTACAAAATTAAACGTTGAACGTAATAATTGTTGGTTTTCGTTTTCAATTTTCAAAAAAAAAAAAGATTCCTGATTCCTTTTTCTTTGTTCTTAATTTAAGATTTACGATTTCCTGAGACAAAGCTAGTGTATTTTCTAGACTTTACTACTGATTTCATACATACAATATAAATGGTATACATACCCTGCGAATTTATTCTTTTCCACTCTTTGTTTCACTATGACATCTTGAATGTCCGTTTGTAATGTCATCAAGCTAATCTGTAAAATAAGAAAATAAATTGAGAGAAAGTTCAAGAATATTGTATAGTGTAAACTTATGGTACATGATTTTATTGTTTTTTATAAAATGGATGTGAATAAACAAACGACGTACAGTAACGATAATAAAGTCCAATATGGTCCAAGCCGAAGTGAAGTACGTGTACATACCCAATGCAAACCATTTCAAAAACATTTCCAAACAGAATATCGCCGTAAAAACAGTATTACAGTAGAATAAAATTTTCTTTGATTCCAAGCTCGCATATTTGTTATCAAAGCAGAGTGTGATGCTTGATGAAAAGATCAAAGCCAGTATGAACCTAATAAAAAACGACAAATTTGAACCAATGTAAATATCATGTTCACAATTAAATCATTTCAATGATGTTAATCCAAAATCAGCTAGAATAATAATTGACATTTGTTACATTTTTATTCTTCACAAATTATGACGTGTAGTATTGTATTACCAATCGAGTAATTACCATTCAAAAAAAGGATGAGTTACAATTCTTACAGCGACTCCACGTGCACTATCCCAACAATTCCAGTTTCGTCTTCGGAGACAATTTGAACAACAACAGTTGAGATTCCACACCTTCTTCGGGACACAAGGATCTGGATTTTTCTTCTCTAAATCTTCGGTTACTGTTGATGAATTTGTTCTTGGGAAACCAAAAGAGCTATGTCTTTGAGAACTTGGTTTCACATTACTTTGAAGTCTGACGCTTGCATTGATCTGTTTCCGCTTTAAATTGACCTTTTCAATCATTTGATTTGCAACTTCATTTCGTCTCATTGCAATAACTTTTTTGGCAATTTTTTTAAACCGAGCTTTTGCTAGACCTGGCTTTTTATCCTAAAACCAAGAAAATTTCATGAATTGCATTTATTTCAAATTTCAAGTCTGTAGAAAAAATAAACAGTATAATATTATACAATATAAAACATCAATAAATATAAGACAAAAAAATTAATCACTTACGATCACATCACCGCCCGCAACTGGTTGTACTGCTGTGGTGGATGGAAGTAGTGTGGGTACTTCCCCCTCTGTTGATTTTTCTGTTGATTGTTTCTTCTTCAGCAGATAACTAACAAATTTTTTGACATTTGTTGACTTTCCTGAAGCTTCCATTTCTTTTTCCTTTTGTTTATTCAATTCATCCGTGTCGAATGAATTTAAGAGCAAAGCCAGAAAAAGATTCAAGATAATGAAATTTCCAACAACTAGAATGGGCAGGAAAATTAAGTAGCATTTATATTCGTCTCCTTTTGCTTTACATGCAACGAGGCAATCCCAAAGTGGTTCTATCCACTCTCCACAAATAACACGAAAGACTAGCATGAACCCATAAAAAAAATCTTGAAAATTCCATCTAGGAAAATCATTTTCATCTTGTACTGCACCAAAAGCTTCTTTCGTATAATATGATCCAATGACCTGTAAGCCTAAAACTGCAAAAATATACAGCACAATCAAGAGAACAAAAATCAAATTCCCCAAGGCACCAAACGTGGAAAAAATGATACTGAGCAGAACTTTCATTGTTATCCAAGATTGAGCAAGTTTGAAGACTCGAAGCAACCTTAGTGCACGAACACCATTCACTTTGGGAACAAATTGCTCTAGAAAAATCTCGATGTACGACTAGAAGTAAAAAGTAATTTTACTTGAATGTTTTACTGAAATATGAAACATGATGTGTGTAACATTTTTTATTTTAATTTGTAATAAAATTTTTATTACTATTCTTAACTTTTTATCAGACTTTTCAAATTTTGTGGCAATAAAACGTACCATTACGACAATGGTGAAATCAAAGATATTCCAAGGAACAAAATAATCCTTTTGAAGAGCAAGAATCTTGATCAAAGCTTCCGCTGTGAAAATGCATGTAAATACCTGTAATTAATGTCGAGGATGAAGAAATTCATTTCATTTCCCATAAATTATGTGATACTACATCTATAATCTATAATCTATACATCTATAATATATATGCACACATAATATCAGAAAAGCTACCCGTGGATATCAATAGAGAATAGATAGTAAATATTATTTAATAATTACCACATTTCCTTGAGCTATCGTCTTATCCAACCTAAATTACATTAAAATCGCAACAAAAACAACTTAGTTACTACTTGACTATTCACTTAAGCGGTTTGAAATTTATAATTTTGACTTCAGAATAATTTGGAAAATCAAAAAAACAAAAAACATAATAATAATTTGCTCACCACAAAGGCTGATCATGATGTTCTGATGCCTGGAAAAATAAAATGTCACGGTTGAACAAACATGGCTTTATTTTTCAATAATTCTTTGGTTTTTGTGTAATTTTACATAATAATTATACACGGGATATCTACTCACTTCTTACCATTAAAATAGTATTAATTATAATAACTCCTGTAATCTGCAATACGTAAAATTTTCAAGAATTTAACAGTAGCCTTTGCGGTAAAAAATGACCAGTGACAAAAATATGTAATGCTATATTCCTTATTCCTGTCAACAGTCAACATAACACCAAGTGAAAGCTCTTACTGTCGTTTCAAATCCCCAATGAAGAACAAACGGCGTTAAAGTTCTCTTCACGATATTAGTTTGACAACATGTAGATTTTGTTTTAGCACCGGATTTTTTAGATTCTGATGACAATAGCAAAATGATGAATCATAAAATAATGACTAATTACATCCTTTCTCCTACTTGTTTTATTTCCTACAAAAAGTGTAAATATGATTTCACATTTGTGAAAAACTTACTGCGAGACTTTTTTGTATTCGACTTTCCATCTTCATTTTCTTCTTGTTTTGAGCTCTAATTCAACAGCAAAAAAAAACATTCACATGTCAATGGAATAGTGTACGTTTAACTTGCTATTACTGAATAGTTTTTTTTGTTGTTTGGATGTTACTTTATATTTTATATGGACCAGACCTTTTCAGCTTCGTCAGTTGGTGTTATAATATCGTTTTTTGAAGGTTCCTTAGAAGGTAGTTTGACCTCTTTTGTTGATGGTTTGACTTCAGTAGGGTTTTGTACCACTGCTAAATTATCATTGGAAGATTTAATACTGGGTGGTTCTGTAACCACAACGGGCTTTTTTTTAACATGTGCCTTGACCGGTAATTTTGCTGACTCTACTTTGCGGCCTAACATTATCAGGATTTGTGTAGTTAAATTTGGGCGTTTCCGTTCACCGTCTTCGTCTTCCTCGTGAGCTGATTTGGTGGAAAAAAATCATGTTTTCATTAATGGCTAATTTACACTATACAGGGAGACAAATGTAAATTATACAATACAAACCTGTTGCGTCGTCTGAAGTCAGCCTTAAATTCCTTGCAATCATTTCTCGTTCTGACGGAGTTCGCCTTTTAAAACGAGACATGACTTGCACTCGTAATCGACGTGGGTCTTCAAAACTGAAAGTCGACGAAGTACGATGTTGAGACAATTTTTGATGCTTCGTGCGAGTTGACTAGAACAAATAAGAGGATCCATCCAAATTCGTTTACAGTCATCAGTAGATATTATTATTTATTTCTTATTTATATTATAAACCAACATTTTATACGTATCTTTTAAAAATGTTTTGCGTCAAACTTACATCCTCTGTGGTAGATTGTACTTCATCTTCGTAACTCATTGCAACTAAAAGGAAGACAACCTTTAAATTTTAAATTGGATTTCGAATGATAACAAAAAACTACAGAGTATACATATAAAACTCGTATTACTCGTTTCGTATTTAATTTCTAATTTCTTACCAACAGCTAACATTAGGTTCAATAGATAAAAAGAGCCGAGAAAAATAACTATGATGAAAAAGATGACACTGAAAGGAGTTGTTGAAGACAGAATAAGCTCATATAGTCGTTCCCAAAAGTCTGTCGTAATCAGTTGAAAAGTACTGAGCATGGACGGGAAAAATCCGTCAAAGGTTGTTTGATCATCATCAAAATTTTCACCAATGTCAGGAAGACACATGAACCCCTTAGGACATTGTCTACAATGGAATGAGCAGGTAATAAATTATTTCAAATGATGATAAAAAATAAAAACCACAATCTAGTGACAATTTTTCCAATAAAAATCAACAAAGGTTGTAAGGGAAATATAAACAAAACAAAACATTTTACATAACCAACCTTCCATTCATCTTGAGCAATTCAGTAGTATTAGCACACGGGACCTGTATAATACAGTGATATAATAGTGAAATGTTACTTCATTGTTATACTGTAATAATATTGTACATATTATAGAAAGCTTATGCGTAAGTACATGTGCAACATAATACAGAACTCACATACTCTTCCTTTGGATAGCTGTCTTTTCGCATAAGCCAGTTGGACTCATCATTGACCCATCTAATAAGTACATAAAATTATGAAATTATGTACCCAAATACCTGAATGAAAAGGTTTACATTTTATTGTGTGTATCGGGAAAATTAAATTACACTGCTATATGATTTTTTGTATATATTATATATTATGATATACAATGTGCCGGTTGTACATTTCATGTTATCATAGTTTAGTCTTTTTTAATATTACTTACTCATACCAAATTTTATTTACATCTGGATCTTTAGGATTAATTGTGTGTGCTTCACTCTGTAAAGTTAGCATCGAAAGACGAAAATGTACAAAAATTATTATTATCTGGTACGACCTAATACTTTTTGTAATCTAAAATCTGTTATTACATACCTCATCTCGGTCACCGTTTGCAATCATTTGAACATGTTTCACTCCGTTTTTTATCAAGATACATTTTTGTAATAATTTTCCTTGAAATAGTTCGAGTGCAAGCAAAGCGAAGATCATAACACAAAAGAACGTCAAAAACATAACCTCTAAAAGTTGTTTTATGGATTTGATTAGCGCATTGATGATCATCTTCAATCCTAGTAATAAATAATAAGAAAACAATGTAAGAAGCTACATAATAATTAATAATATAACATGTTCTAACACATTTTGATACATTTTTGAATGTCTGCACACCTGGTAAAATAGAGATTGTTTTGAGAGCTCGTAAAACACGAAAAGTTCGGAAAAACGAAATATCCACAGACTCTCCTTCTTGTTTTATATGTGAAACGACTACACTGAGCCAAGCAAAAGTAACAACAAGAAAGTCAAGCATATTCCACGCATTTCTCAAGTATGAAAATTTATTGATAACAAATCCCTGAAAAGAGATGGTTGAAAAAATAAAATAATTACTTGGGAAAATAAAAGATGAAAATTGACATAATATTATAATATTATGTTATTTAAGTGACTTGCTGACTATATTTTTCAAATTTACCTTTGCAATAACTTTGAGAATCATTTCAAACGTGTAGACACCCAAATACACGTCCCTGTCCGAATAAGTAGTAACAATCAAACATAAAATTAACATTGTAAGCACACGCGAATATGAGTAATATTTTTAAGTAACTGTACAATAATAATAATAATTAATAATTATACTGATTTTCAAAAAAAAAAGAAACAGATGCAAAACATTAAAATTTCATACTCAATTATTTCAAATATATCATCCTTTGCTGAATCCTGGTCTCAGATAATAAGTAAAGAGATACATGAGGTCATCAGTATCATCAGTAGCCGAGCACATGTAGATTAGAAAAACCATCAAAAAATGTATTTAAATAGGGATAAACAGGTGCCACTTCGGAATAAAATTTTATTTTAACTATTTTTAGTTTGTACTTAAGTGTGTGTACATATTATAATATTCTACTACGAAAAATATTCTATTCGTTATGCAAAAGTATGATGGTAATAAATTGCTAATGAGAATATATACATGTCTATATGAATTGGCGCATTTATTCATATATTTCTATGCTCAACATGAAAGCATATGGAGAGATTTCTTTGTGACTCTCTCCTCTCATCATTCCAATCTGAACAGGAAAAAAGACGTTAGAAGATTGTCAGCAACGTACTTGTTGTATGTTGAAAGAAAACAGAGAGAGAGAGTTGAAATATTTAATTATAGTGGTTAACTAATCAAGTATTGTCATTTGAGGTAGTCGAATTGTAATATTGTAATTATCTAATATGAATAACGACAATAACAAACCATCATCATCGAAAGGTAATTAAACAAAATGGTCTTTTTTTCTAACTTTTTTTATTATATTTAAAATGTAGATAATTATAGTTATTATTTTATTAAAATGCGATATTATTATTATTTATTATTATTAAAATAGTAAATGTTTATTATTGTCATTTCATATCATGTATTTTATTAAATGAAGGTGATGATGATGATGATGGTGGTGGTAAAAAAGAAGAACAATTAAATCAGAATAAGAAGAAAGAGGAAGAGGATAAGAAAAAGAAACCAGTCAATAAAAACCCTTTGAGTATGGCCAATAGACCCAAATTTAATCCTTATTCAAAACCATCATCAAGTTCAGGAATATCACCCTTTTCTAGTGGTTTGTGGGCTAATCAGGTAAATAAATAATTAAAGGAAGACATTGTGTGTGTGTGTTTTAAAAGAAAACAACAACAACGTTTTAGTCATTATAATAAAATGTATTTTTATTATTTATTATTTATTATTTATAGGGTAATAAAGGGTTACCAATTAAACCTAGTAATAGTAGTAATTCTAGAGCAGCAAGTTCAGCGGGATCTTCCTCACAAGTGGCCAAAGATGCTACTCAAGGACTTGGATCAGTTAAGGTAAAGAAACAAATAAATGAATGAATAATTGTGTGTATTTTGTGTTGTTTTTTATATTTTATAATTCAAGAAAAAAAGAAGGTACAGATTTTATGTTTTTTTAAAATAATATAATATGCATTGTATTTATGATTATTTGATGACTCATTTATTATTTATGTATAAAAATAAAGGATGATAGTAGTACTACTACAAGTACAGGAGTTAAGAGAGGGGCTTCTAAGGGTCCATCACCACAAGAAACCAAAAAGAAGGACGAAAAAGCATCGCCAGAATCAGTTATTGCATCCAAAACTACTACTACTACTACTACCACAGCAAGTAGTTCTAAAACCCCCTATACAAATACTCCTACATCGAGACCAGACCAAAAGAAGGTAAAAATAGTAGTAGTAGTAATAATTTATTATTATTATTGTTGTTATTCAAAAAGTTTCTGATATTATGGGAAAATAAAAATATGACATGGAAGAGGAGAATGAGAAGCATCCGAATCCAAAGAGATTTTAATTGCAGACAGTATTTGTCGTTATGAAATAATTGCTGAATAATTTGATTTTTTTTATTTATTTATTATTTATTGTATAGCCATCAAACCTATCATTAGCTTCAAAAAAATCTACTAAACCACCAAAGAAGGATAATACAAAACAAACTCCTGGAGGACTTTTGGTATAGCTGAATATAATATTTGATAATAAATAATAATATTTTTAATAAAATGCCGAGCATAATTATATTATTCAAGTAAAAAAAATAATAAAAGTAATGTGTTTTATATATGTTTTATTATTTTTATAGCGACAAAAAACATTGGATGATTATGGAATTCCTAAAACTAAAGTTTATACTGGTGTGACCAAACCTCTTGTTGTTGATCCTATTGATGATAATCCTCCTCCTAAACCCTTTAAGGCATTTGGACCCGGAGCAACTTCCTATAAACCGAATACTCCAAAAAGTCCTCCCAAATCTCCACCACCTCAACAACATCATCATCATTCTCCTGGTTGTAGTCATAGTGAAGCTCCTTTGACAATGGACGATTCTCTTGTTGATGATGCTCCTTTTGATCTTCAATCTTCTCCAGCTACTTCACCTATTCCAACAAGTTTGATGCCACAATTGGCTTCTTCACCAAAAAAGTCACTGGATGGAAATGAGTCTCAAGACAATAGTGATGACGATGGAACTCTAACTTTTGATACTGGAAACTTGGGGGAGCCCAATGGTGATGCAAAGGTGTGGATAATAATATTATTATTATTATTATTACCAACATAATTTCCTATTTATTGATTTTATTGTGGTTGTCATATCAATTGAATATTAAATACTGTATTCATGAAACATTAAAAAGTATGACGATTGATTTAATTTTATAGGAACAAAATAAATCTTCAGCGTATGTTCCATACAAGCCAAAAATATCTAAAACTTCTTATGGTTCTAAAACTGTTGAGAGAGAAGCAGTTTTGCAGGGAAAAGACGTAAGATTGGAAAAATATTATATTGTTCAATAAATAAAAAGAAATGAAGTATTATTATTGTTGAAAAATTGTTGTGAATTATGCATTATTCTAAATTGTTATAATAAAAAATAAAAAATGTTTTTCTCATTGTATTTTGTATTTATTTACTTGTAGTTAAGGAAGATGACTAAAGAAGAAGTTCGAGCAAGAGTTGAAGAGGTCAAAAAAGAAGATGATAAACAGAAGAAGGAAGATGAAGCAAGGAAAGTTGGCTCAGTTGTGGGTTTTGCATCTAGAATCCCCATCCCAGTAAAATCCTCTCCTCCATCTTCCCCTGATCTAGTTAGAGAAAGACTTCCAGCAAATGAATATGACAATGAAGAAAGAAATGCTCTTTTTGGAACCAATGAAACTATAGAAATTCGGACGATGAATGAGTTTCAATTACAAAAGTACTGGAGAAAAGAACGTGGTGAAGGAGGAAAGTATTTCTGCCTATACCCTGGCTGCAACTGCTTCAGGGGTAGAAAAGGTAAGGAGGAGAAAATAATACTCATGTTTTTTTGATGTTGTTGTTGGATTTTGTTTTGTAAAATGTTCATGAAATTTTTTGTTGTACATCTTTAGTTGATATTACAAAACACATAAAAGAAATTGCTCATGGTAGGAGAGTCGATAATGTACTGGTTGATAAAAGACTGACCCCTGAAGAAATCAGACAAACCTATCAAGATGAACCGACTCTCATGCGATGTAGATTTGCAGGCTGTAAACAAACTTACAATAAGAAAAATGGAAAAATGGATAAAAGTACGTGAAAAATGAGGAACTTATTACAGAAGTTAAAAATAAAAGGAACTATTATATTACATTATATAATTATTTGATGTACAAGTGTTATAATTGTTTTCGGGTTTCTCTTTATCATGTGTAGATGTTTTAAAAAATATGAAGTACCATTATCGTCAAAGTCATGGATCGAATTTCGATCGACCTTACCAATGTAATTTTATATTGAAACATGGTGTCGACCATGAGGATGGCAGCCATGATGATATGGTAATTTGTACAAGAAGGTTTGGAAGTAAAGGGAATCTCACTAATCACCAATCGAACCATGTAAAAGCTTATCAATGTACAGAGGGGAATTGTACATCCAGATTTGCCAGTTCGAGTAAGTGAATGATAAGTTTATTACTACTGCTTTAATTACTTTATTAATATCATGTATTCTGACTTTAATTTCAATTATTATTATTATGAAGTTTGAGCTGAGATATTTTAAAAAAGTATTTTAATGTTTGACTAACGTGGTTTTTGTTTTTGGATTTTATTCTAGCTTTTTTACAACAGCATATTCGAGCTATTCATTTAAAACAGAAACCATTTAAATGTTCATCGTGTGAAAAATCCTTCAGTAATTCATGGATGTTGACATGGCACGAGGAGAAGCACAATCCAATCATTGTAAAGTGTGTCATTTGTCAGGCAAAATGTCCTGGTTTATGTAAGAAACATAAATTAAATACTATAATAATTGTAATTTGACTATTGGATTTGATGGTATTTAATTGTTGGATAATTTGTCATTTTTTTAAAAAAATGCTTATATTTATTGGTGGTTTTTTTGTGTTTGTTGTTTTATTTATTATAGTTCATCTTCATCGTCATTTAGTTAATCATTTATATAAAAGAAATCAATCTGTTAAATGTCCCATTGATGGATGCATAATCAAAGTCCTGGAATGTGCTCTTGAACATCACATCCAAGTCAAGCATAGGAGATACGATGATTCCTACTGTTGTTGTTGTGATATGAAGATTACTTCTGATGATACATATAGGAAACATATTAATTCTCCTAGTCATAAACAAAAGTTTTATGAATCGCTGTCCGAAACAGAGGGGAGCCTCTTGGAATTCAATGATGATGAATTTTATGAAGAAATTGTCGTGGTCCCTTCGAAAACTGGAAAAGATTGCAAGATTTGTGAGTGTGAAGATGGGCCCGAAAACTGTTCAAAGGGAGTTGGATTTTACCACAAGCGGTTCATTTGTGATTGTCGAGATAAATCAAAATGTCTAAATAATAAATATGGAGTGGATGCTAAAGAAATCAAGTTCCACAACTTTACTCTGAAAATTAATTCTGTTATTAAGTGTTCAACCAAGCAGATGGTGTACTTGTGGATATTCACAGACAAGAAGAATGAAACTAAAAAGTATCATTACGTGGGGCAAGTTTTGAATGAAGACGGATTTATTGCAAGAACAGATTCTCATTTTCGACGAGGATATGACTCGAATCTATGTAAATTAATAGTTATTAATTATTATTCTTCATTTTCTCATTTAATATCACTTGATTAAAAATGTGAAAGTTTACACTTTAATGCTTTACATTATTATTATCATGTATATTGTGGAAGAGTTACTAAATGATATCTGTTTCTTTTGTTTGTTCATATTTCAGCTCAAGAATTCTTTATCGAAAACTTTGGGGATTATAATGTGCAGGTCATCCCTCTCTTTTCTGTACCAAACAAAACTTGGAACCCATGGATAATTCATGCCGTGGAGATTTTGCTCATCCGAGTCTTAGAAACTCAAAACACGACTCGAGGATTTAATCAGCATGGAGGTGGACCTTTTGGGTATGTTGCTAAAGTTGTTGAAGGACTAGGAGAGGGAGCCAGTGAAAAAGTTGATGGAATGTTTACTCCAGATGAAGAACAATAATAATCCCTTTGGAGGTTGTGTAATTTATAGTACTTTATGGTATGTCTTATAATATTATATTTTACAAGAAATATGAAGAAGTTCATAATGAAAATGTTATAATACAAAAAGCGTACACACAAAACGTTAAAACGGAAATGGTAGAAAATAGATTTTAGTAAATGTCAATTATTTTTAAAAGTTTCTCATCTGCAGAGTCAAATTTTTTACATGTGAATCTACTAACTATGAGGAGTAAGAAACCGAAGAGTTTTTTGTCGCAGTGTAAATATTTTAAATATTATGGGTTATTTAATATTTCATGTTTTGTGTTATATTATTATGCGTGTATGAGAAAAAGAAAAAAAAAACCTTTGATTTAGAAAAGTGATGAAATACAAAAAAAGTTCCGGGTGTAGTGGAGCAATGTCTTATTACTATTATAGACTAGTGTGTAAGTGATAGTAATCCATTGATAAAAAAAACGCAGACTAATTATCTCTTAAACTATTCCATATGTTATGATAATATTGTAATATTATAAGAAAAATTAAAATGGATAAAAATAAATTTATGTAAAAAGTCAATTATTTTTAAAAGTTTCTCATCTGCAGAGTCAAATTTTTTACACGTTAAACTACAGACTATAAGAAGTAAGAAACTGAATACTTTGAAGTCGCAGACTTGATGGTTTAAATATTGTGGATTATTTAATATTTTACTTTTTATGATGCGTTATATTATTATTACATTGACGGTGAATTGTTAGAATAATGATATAATATATTTCAACCTCATGTTATTTCACACATTTACACTCAAGCAAAAATTGTTTACACATAGTACATAAGGGGAGAGGAAATGAATACTTAGGTATTATAACACATTGCTGAATAATTAAGTACAAATTCGGATAAAACAATGTAAAATGACAAAGATGTACGTGTAATGTTTACTTATTCAAAGATTAATAAAGAGAAAAAAACTTGGAAATTACAATTCTCATTTGACTTGTTACTTATTTTAGTTTTTAAACTTTTGGCATTATGTATTATACATGAATTGATATTTTGTAAAACTAGTTTTTTTTTGCTCTCTCCTTTTTTTCGTTCATATAATACATATTATAATACATTTGAGAGTAAATGCATAAATGATAAATTAAGATTAGAATTAAATATGTTTATATATACACACATAATATATTGAATAAACGAAGAGAATGGCATAATATACAATTTGCCTTGTCCATGTATTGGTATTCAAAATTTTTATTAATTGTCATGTTGTCATTTTTCCAGTCAAGTTCCAGATCTTCCAAAAATCAAGCCATTGAGCGTTGAGCCCTTGGTTTCAGTTCTTGCTTTGATGATTAGGGGAAAAACCATTTTTTATTCAAAGAAAAGGTCACTGAATTCACAATTGAAATTTGCCGATACGACACAGTAAAAACACCATACTTTGTTTTAGAACGTAATCAAAACGTAACTTGTAAAAGTAAAAATTCATGAAAAACTCCAGAAGATAAAATATCTAACAGATCATCTAAAATATCTTTATACAAAGACGAACGCTAAACGCAAAAGTTTAAAAAATTAAATTATTATTTAGTATTATAAATTATAAGTATGATGATGAAAAATTTGACAAGTATGCTTAACTACACTAGTGACTACATTATTTCTCATGATTTTTGATAGGCCAAATTTAACTCGAAATTCCTCAAATTGACTTGTTATTTTATTATATATATTATTTCTTCAACAATTTAATACGATAAACGATGCTTTGGATTTCAAATTCATGTCTACACAGATGTAAAATATTCACTTTAGAGAAACTCCTGCATGAACACAGTGAACAGTGCAATATTTATAAGAATGGATAGGTTTTACTTGTACCATGTATACCTTGTACTTATACTTCATTAATTTATGTTTTAGTACTAGGAAAAAGTAGAGGTGCAACGTATGTACATAAAGTACTTTTCCACGAAAAACAATAAAACAAATACATTGTGAGGGCAGCAGTAGTAGAAGAAGAAGAAGAAGAACAAGATAACTTATAGCTTCAAAATTATTATTTCACAAAATATATATATAGAAGGCGGGTCCACACTGTAGTGATACACTTGTACACACTTTCGGATTCTCATAATATTCCAGGGATAATATCAGTATTATTTAGGTATGTATGTATATAATACACTTATATGCAACAATGAACTTTAATGAGAGAAAAAAACTCTCGACTTCATCTTCATTTCTCAGCTGGACGTGGATTTTTTATTTTTCCAAGTCCCTCTTATCCATTGTCCAGACTCGAGACGTACATACATACCTCATAAGGTAGAGAGACTTTCCGTTTCTATTTTACGTTGTACCTTTGAAGACTTTTAGATTCTATAGATGTACCGATACTTTGTATTTTGTATGTGGGTTTCTTCTTCTACGCAGCAACGCTTTTTTGTACATGCATATATTATGCCCATGTCCACATGCAGAGGGTTATCATACTTCATACTTCATACTGGATGTGAGCAACAATCATCATCTTCATAATCTTTTTTAATGTACTTACAAACCTGTAACCTCTGTGTGTGTATAGATAGTAGAGAATATTTTCTCCACATGATTTTGCTCTCGTTTTACAGATTTTTTGTTCATTATTTTGGACATGGAGAGTCGAGAGTATACAGTACACAGCCAGTACTCAGTACAGAACAGTACAACGTTTGAACTAAACATAAAAGTATGTACACACGTTAGTATAATATGTGTCTATGGTATTAAAGTCCAAAATACACTTTGGCGAAATCAACAGCAAACCTTCTCCTATTTTAAAGCACTACTTAATGCCGAATGCCGAACTATTATTTCCATGATGTGAAGGATAGAATAATAGAAACATGAACAAATGTTGTGGTACTTAGTACTTGCAACTACAAAAGATAACTGTTATCGATTTAAATATCCAGAGAATATGAGTGTGGTTAATTATACTATGAGAATTACAAGTTACAAGTTATAACAAAATATATATCTGATGTTTATATTATGCATTGTGTTTGTGCTTTCAAGTTGATTGGGGTTGTTGATATGTTTTTTAAGTTTCAAGTTGGAAGAAAGAGAGAGCTAAGAATAGGTTATTAGTTATTATAGATCCTTTTGGAACATCTCTCATTTGTAAGATACGATATAAGTATGACTAGTTTTCTCTTTATCTTTATATTTTGTATTTTACTACACAAGTATAATATACAATGTACATAGCGTATTATACTTCTCTCTGTTACATTTTTTCTATCTATTCTAGATTCTAGTCTAAATCTTCACCACCAAATCACTACTAGCGATTCTTTCTCTGAGGCTCGTTTCATGGTTTACTTTGGGTTTTTAAAAAAATCTCAAGTAGTTGTAGTGTGTAGTGTAAAAGTTTTTCTTGTCCAGTATTATTATTACGCATTATTATATGAGCATAGAACATGTACCTATAATCTGTATATTCTTATTGTGTTGTCCCTTTTTATTTCTTGTACGTACATCGTACATGTAAATGAGTAACGATCTCGAGTTTCAAGTTGTAAAGAATACAGACAGAACATACAGCAACGATCACATATTATATGATTTTCTATTTTCAATTTCAATTCCTGTTACCTGCACATCATTGTACACTGTACAATGTACACCAAACTATGTGATGCACAATGTACATTGTACATATTACATATCATGTAGGTACACTTCAGTGCTCCTCCTTCTCCTCCTCGAGGAAACAGATTAAGGTACTCTCTCCTCGGACTAAGGTCTATTCCATGTTCCTCTTTTATATTCTATCTGTATTGTACTCTTTAGAGTTCCTCAATTGTCCATTCACCATCATTTTATATGTTTTTTCGTAAGCCTTTAAAAAAAGAGTTTCTTTTACACGTTCACCACTTTTTACTACATTCTCCCCTACCTCTACGTATATAATGATGATTCATGTGTGTTAATATGCACACACTATGGAGATTTGTACAGTATTATACCATAATGGTTCTCTAATGGTTATCTGATATTGCATACGCAATACGTACATGTAACATGGAACATGGAGTATGTGGATCAAGAATAAAGATTCATTACATCCTAAATCCTAACCACAACCTAGCGTATTATGCACAATGCACACACAGTAGTAAATAGTAAAGGCTTTATATCCTTTTAAATGCCTGTAACCTGTACAATGTACATTGTACATATCCAGGATCCAGGCAAATACATCTCTCTATGGTTTTTGAAGTCAAAATACAGAAATACAAAGTGTTGCCCATAATAATACCTCATATTACTTAATATGCACACTTAGTATTATTATTACTTTTTTACACCTGTGCGAGCGAGTGAGTGTATCTGTATGTACGTAGTATCTCATCCTTTTCATCTAAGATGGTACTTTTCAAAACAGGTGTTTATAGTGTGTACTTTGTACATAGAATGCAGTATGCAATAATAATAATAGCATAAAAAGGTGAGATGCATAATACATATATGTATTCAAAGAACCTGATGTGCTTTCATTTTCCTTTCCTCGTACAATGTTTTGCTCAACTCACGTAGATTTATTTAAATATGTTGTGTCTTGTGTGTGTGTAGTGTGTAGTGAGTAAGTAGGTGTAACGTGTATAGATATGTAAATTTCGATAACTTTCCATGTTTTGAATTCTGAATTCGAAGTTCTGGTTCCAATGGTCCAGTTCCAGTTCCAGTTCTGCTTCGTCTTTGTTTTCTTATAATGAAAATTTTCCTCATGTTTTTTACGGGGGCATGGAATACGGAATATTTACGAAATGGACATGCACATAATTTACATACAGCATACATCTAAACGTAAAGTGGAGACTACCGGTATAATGTATAATGTATCGTAATAAGACAACTGATTATCCCTTTCGCCCTTTTTCTTCTTGTTCTTCTAAATCTAAAGTCTAAAGAGTCCAAACAATCATCATCATCATCACCATTATCATTATGGCTATACGTTATATGCGATGTGCTGAGAAGATGATAATATCACTCTCTCCTGTCTTTTCTTTCCCGCAGACATATTTTCTCTGCGTATTTGAATTTGAAACTGAATTTGAATGTTAAATGGCAGTGTGTAAGTATTGTGTTGATTGGCTATCACAGCTGATTAGCATTAAATTATATTACGACTTTGCTTTTTAACTTAACGCCTCTTTATGGAGGCTAGTGCGTGGAGTGGTATTTATATGGTAAACATGGTATTTTTTATTCAAATACTTATTTACAAAATATTTGACCACTACTACTTCTGCTCCAATTTTCATCATCTTTACTCATTATTATAGCATCAAGTTCAATTCGTTGTAGAGTGTAGAGAGTTTTGAAATATTCTGTCTGACGTTTGAAATATTCATCTCAGGCATTACATGTTAGATGTAAAAAGTTTAAACTTGAGAATAGCTATGCTTATTAACTCATTCATTTGATACTTGATACAGAAAAATGCCCAATTGAGTTTGAAGAGTACTTAAAATTTAATGTAATTGCATACTGCCACAGAAAGTCGGCACTGAAATAAATAGATATATTGCGCATCATTTATTACTGTTTCATATTTACACAGCAGTGATACACAGTCACTAGTCACTAGGCACTAGAGCCTGTGAGAAAGAAAGCTCAAAAGATTATGAAGACAAGTGCAAGGCTAATTACTCCAATGGTTTGAGTCTTTGAGCGTCTATAATCCATCAACCTATACAAAGTACAATGCGGACGGTACCTTGATTTTTTATCTTGGAACTTTTTTTTTGCTCTATGTAGTATGTAGTATGTAGCTATCTTTCCATTTATTATTATATAGTTGTTCTCTGGGTTGCCAGTTACTAGTTACTAGATACGCCTCATTAGTTAATGTTTAAAGTTGTTCCACAGATTATTCCTATTCTCTTATATAGGTAATCTTTAATGTTTAATATCCAGGTTTAGCTCTATATTATGACCGTAATGATTCAATATACGCACATTCGATAATGGGCTGAGATTTCTCGTTCCAAACTCCAAACTCCAAGCATACAATGTTACCTGCTATACAGAGGAGGAGGCAGGAGAAAAAAAGTATGTCCGTAATACATTACAAGTAGGTAGTAGTATTAAGTAGGATGATGATATGAAGCAGGAGCCACGATGATTTTATATTTTATGTGTTTATCTTAAATTTTTATGGTGTATGTCATGCTTCTATAGATTTATCTTATGGTAAGCTAATATTTTATAGTCCAGAGACCAAACAGACGAGTAGAAAATGTATAATATTGTATATTATGTCCTTTATATCAGTAATACTTGAAAAACAAAACAAAAACAATGGCTTACATACCTACTTTTTATATCAATAATTCAGCAGCTTTATTAGTACTCATATGTAGTTTACAGTTGATCTCATCTTTTCAGGTAGTAGGTATATTAGGGTATGTAGCATGTAGCATACTGTGAATTATGCTGATTCGGTGTATGAAGTATGAGATATGAATAAAATCATAAAACACAAAACAGATAAGATGACGAGATCTCCCCGTAATCTACTTTTGTTGGAGACATAAGATATGATCAAACGAAACTGGATGACGTAACATATTCTCCTCAAAGTATACATACAGAGTTTGAGTTTGAGTTGGTTGCAAGGAGGTAATTGGACATTTTACACTGTATAGATACTCATATAATCAAAATGGTTATTATGATGATTAAGGAGAAATTTAGTAGCTTGAATGTTGCTGATAAATGCATATTAAATATTAAGGACATGTTGCTATCCTTTCTTACTTGTCATTCTTGATTCTTGATTCTTGATGTAGTAAAGTGTTTATCCATCCAAATAAATATATTAAATTTTGTTACTACACACTACACACCGTCATTTTGTTCTACGAATTACGATGCAACACAAAACACAATACACAATACATGGTTTATTATTTAATAATAATCTTGCTTGAATAGTAGCACAATCAGCAATCAGTAGTGTACATATTAAGTATAGTATCAGATATAAAAAATGAGTACTCATATCCTGTGTATTTTCTCCCTATACCTGCTTCTGTTGGTAGTGGGTAATGAGTACAATTTATATATTCTACATCATATATAATGTATTATCTACTGTGCACTGTATTACACTATACACTATACATACTTTCAGTTCTAAAAACGTGTAATTAGTAATTATGATCAATTCGGGGACTGTTTAATCTGTAATTACTATTTACCACTCTTGCTCTCTGTATTATACCTTTGCGAGTGGAAAGATCTTACAGTCATGTGTACATAAGCAGTATGCAGTACGCAGTGTATACATATACGTCTCTTTATTCTTTATTCACGATTTAATTAGAAATGAATAGAAAAGAATATGTACAATACATTACACATTACAGTGTAATTTACACTGTACACCTTACTCCATTTTTATAAAAGATCCATGGTCATGGTTCGTTCTTTCATGTGTGGATGGAAAATACACAAAGTCTCAAGTAAGGACACAAGAACGAAAGACGAAATTTAGTTTTTATCTATGTGTCTCATGAAAGGAACAGTTTTTCTGTGTTCTGTGTTCTGTGCTAGTCAGTGAGCATGGAAAATAAAAGTAGAACCAAGTTGTTTTCTATACACACAGATTTAACATTCATAGTGTTTGTAGTTTGTAGTTCGTACAAAACATATCTGTTTGATGTTTGATTAGTAATTAGTAATGATTATATTACAATAAAATTAAGGTTGAGATGCGACAAGAGCCAGTGACCAAGACGTTTCTTGTATTATTTGTGTGCGTTCTACAAACTACAAAGTAACTAATGTAAAATTACATATTAATTGTAAATGAAGAAAACTAAAAGGTTGGTCTTTAAGTCTTGCGTGCTCAACGTTCAATGTGGATTTTCACATCACATTTGCTTGCATTTTACCATTAGAATTCTGCAAAGTAAGTATACGCTCACGTATGATTATGATTATGTACAAGATGAGACGCTAAAAACTATAATCAAAATTCAGACTCCAGACTAGTCTACAAGAAATGGGAAAATTGCACGTAGTGCTGTACATAATGTATAATGTATATAGCCATTAATTCTGTGCATCAGAATTTAGAATAGCAATGATAATAAAAATTATTATTGCCATCCTCATTTTGTTTAATACTCCTTAATTAAATCTATGAGTAAAACTTGAAAAGAATATGCAAAATTTAAATCGTAAATCTCAAAAATATTACAACGAAGATGTGATGACAGCTGTGATGATGCTGTGTGGTAAATCTTCAACTTCAACATCAAAAATTAAGATTAAGTTTTAAAAAGCATAGCTCTCCTTAATTATATGCATCTATATAGTCTACAGTCTACAAGGGATATAGCTATGAAATATCTATATTTCGTAGTTCTTGTAGTATGTAGTAGCATAGAGCATAATGAAGTGTACTATGCAATGGCTTTGTATCTATCACTTACTCTAGACTCTAAACTATTTGAAAAGATGACAAAATGCAAATTAGCGAAAAGAGTTTAACGTTTTTTCAGTTAAAGGATGCACATCCAGCATCCGTTTGGTTCGTAACTATTTTTATGTTTTATGGGTTTCTGTCTCACTCCTAGGTTTTAAAAGTTAAAAGGTGAGGCACCTTTTAACATTCCTTTACTTTATACTCTATACAAATATATTCTGTCACTGCAAGTGCATGCACAATGTTCAATTTTCAGTGTGCACTCGCTACGTTACGTTAATTTGTGGTGAATTCAAAAAAAGTACAGTCCACACACATGTATTTATATATATATATTATGTGATACTTTGAAAATATAAAATTCAAAGTAAAATACACGCAATATACAATATAGTACATACACGATATTATTGTAAATAATGATAATAAGTCGTACGTATCTATATAGTTTCCTTGCGGTTTCATAGTTATTGAGGTTTGAACTGGGATTAAAAGTTCGTAGAATCCCGTAAGACTTGGTGTAAGAAAAAACTCCATTAAATTCATGATTAGGGAGCAAAGGACAGAGGCAGCTAGAAAAAGATTCAAAGATGGAAAGACATGGAAGAGAGAGAAAGAATGATTTAGACGACTTGTGGTAGACACATAAATCCTAATGAATACAATACCTTTTTGTACAATGATTCTGTGGTTGTGCATTCTAAGTCTTCATCATAGAAAAGTTTCAGTTTTCAGTTAGTTCAGTCCTCAGGTCTTTCCCTCTCTCTTCTATTCCTTTTTCACATCTTGTGACTTGTGATTCTTGGTTCTTGGTATGAAATGCAATGCAATGGAAAGAAACAGAGTGTAGAATACAGAATATAGTAACTACCTATATTATAGAGTAATGAACAGTAGAACTCAAAAATTGATCTCACATTAAGATTAGGTTTCAAGTTTTTCTAGAATCTAGGACCTTTCTTACTTTGGTGGTCACATGAAGTTTCTGTTCGGATGTACAAATTATTTTTTGATCCAAAACACAAAAGTACAGTGCCGAATTTATTTATTTATTTGCACAAATATGTATTAGTGTACTGACAATGGAAGTACACGGGGTGTGACGCGCCTTTCGAGATGAGACCTATACTATCCGACTCAGTTTTTTATGCTGATTTCGAATATGAAGGTC
>JAQGBH010001964.1:0-27666 GCA_034698265.1 Sminthurinus aureus
TTTTCAGCCGAAAATCGAGCGAAAACTCGGGGGCTAGAATTCCTAACAGAATTCGGCGGGAGTTTTTGATGCGGGAATGTACTCTTTACATTTAGAAATTCTTTAGACACTAGACACGGATTGGTGAACAATCATAAAATAAAAAATAAGGAAAAGACAACATCTAGATGGAAACAGCTGTGGTCAGTGGTCAGAGGACATGCATTTGAGCATACGCCATTGCCTATTGCCAACTTATTAATTTAGAAGGAAACTTTTCCATGCACATAATATATTTATATTATTATTACTGTTTCAGATAGTGCATACATAATCTAAACACGAGGTTACAAAAAAGGTAAAAATGAAGGGAAAATTGTTACATAAGATTGCACAGGAGTGGAGTGCAGATGTTGGTTTGTCGCAGAATGAGTTGGAAAAGAGTCCGGACATGTCCTTTTTGCGAAAATTTGAGGAGGGTGATATTTAATTGTTGGCGGCATTTGGGGGCAGGACTGAGTCTCCAATCTCCAATGTTTGTCGGTGTTCATTTTTGGTGAAATTTCGAGGATGACAGTAAATTTTTTGGGGACTGTGTTTAGTGCTATCCGACGACGGGCGTACGAGGAAATATAGGAAGTATTTGAGGAAATTTATCAAAATATTATAGCAAGTAAACTAGTGTTTTAATAAAGCCTGCAGCTTCAACTAGGCAGACAGTAGACAGATAGATATTTTGTATTTTGGAATAGAGGCAGATTTATATGGATTGTTTTGTAGGTTTAAAAAAATTAATTAAGTTTGTAGTTTTTACAGGTCGGCCAAGGTTAGGAGGTCATCTAGAACATGCAAGCGTAAGTCAAAGTTATACAATATTTTATTACAACTGTATTTGCATTATTTAAGATTTAGTGTTAATGACGTACATTTTTTGATTCACATTTTGCTACCTAACTATGTACCGTCAATGCGAAATTAGATACCCACAGGCAACTATTCAAATATTGGTGGCAGGAGCGGGGGCAAAAGTCCGCATTTTAGACTTTATTTAGTTACAAGTAATAGAGCTCTTACAAGCAAAAGTTAGGAATGTCGAATGTAGCAATAATCCACAGACTTTTGGCTCTAGCTGCACAGTACTCGGTGGTTTTATAACTCATCCCCTTACATGGGAGGAGCGGTTGAAAAATTGAAATTTTAATGTACTGCGTGGGACAAAAATAATGCTTAAGTAAATAGGGGGCAAGTATTCAAAACTAGGTAATTATTCGCACAGTGACGATAATTGCTATTACGGTTCAATATGATTGATATCGTGTAACTGAGCAATAGTTATTCAGATAATTGAGTCACACAGTGATTACAAATTATAAAATGCTTCCGTTCATGCTTGATGCGAACCGTATCATTCGGTACACGGAAAAAACAATGATAATATAGAGATCTAGAATGTTGAAGCCAATTATTTAATAAAGCCAAAAATCTTCACTTCGTGACGATTTTATATCGCCCTGAAAGTATAAATGCTTGAGGCTCCGGAAGCGAAGCTGACTACAAAAATCTCACTTTGCCCAAGGTTCAAAACTACTACCGAAAAATTCTTACGAATTCTGAACATAATAAACTTGTCCACTTTCTTGAAAAAGTGTCCGCTAGATGGCGCCATCGTTGAGTTTACAAATTTTCCCGCTAGATGGCGCCAACTCATCGACGCCAAGCGCACTCGAAGTTTACACAGACGGACACCAAGAAAACAAAACTCAGCTTCGCTTCCTAAAAAACCATTAAATGCATTCCGAATTATTATAACTGTATACTGTGTTGTCACCAATCGTTGTATCTTTACGTCTTTTGTCTGCGTTTTTTAATTCCAGCCTAAAATTTGTCTTAGTCGGGGATAGTTTTGTAGGTAAAACTAGTCTGCTCATCCGTTACCAAACAAATGCCTTTCCAGATGTAAGTGCGATTAATTGTATTTTCGATTCAATTCAATCATTCTGCAACGCCTACTTTTTGCTTCTGTTCCCATTTCTCTTAGCCTTATTATTCATGTGCTTTTTCCTCTTTAACGCACAAAATACAGGAATATATTCCGCCAGTATTTGAAAATTTCGGGTGAGTACAAGTATATTAATGGCGTAAGTACTATTATTATCGTACTATCAATTATCAAAACTAATTATTGTTACAATATCCATAAACAATTAAATACTGTGTCCCCATCTCTCTTATAGATTCATATTTATGACTTAATGATAACAATATTATGCAAATTGTCGAATCTATTAATCCATTATATGTCTATCCCCCCTAGTCACTGTGTGATGGCCGATGGCAAGCCCATTAGTCTTGGATTATGGGATACGGTAAAAACAACCATACTGCTACTTTTCCTATTTTTGTGTTTTAGAACTCTCTACTAAAAGGCGTTAGTGTTTTACATAAGAAAACCTTTATTACAAGTTATTTTATCAAAATGTAAATGTGTGTATTTATTTCTAGGCGGGTCAAGAAGATAACGATCGCTTACGTCACTTGTCATATCCACAGACAGATGTTTTCCTTATTTGTTTTTCACTTGTCAATCCAGACTCATTTGAAAATGTTCGAGCCAAATGGTATCCTGAAGTACGGCATCATTATCCAAATACGCCAATTATCCTCGTAGGAACAAAACTGGATTTACGTGATGACAAATCTACTGTAGAAAAATTGAAAGACAAAAAATTGGCTCCAATCACCTTTCTACATGGTAAAATATGAGTAACAAGTATAACACGCCCGTCACATGACGGGCAACATAACTCCTCTAAAAAACTTGGTATCCGATGGCTACGAAATCTGAAGTTCTTATGCATTCCAGAAAAGAACCCTTTTAGCTTCGAAACCCGAATTTCATTTTAGCCTAAAAGGGTCACATGGCTATTTTTCTTAGCCAGAGTAATGGCTATTTCTCTTAGCCAGAGTAATGGCTTTCTCTCTCTAGAGCGTGACTCGGATCGTGACGCCACCGGATACGGATTTTATTAGGGGGTAGGATATGATACTACGGTGGTATTATGTAACAAAAAAAAGACAAGTCTAAACTGCATTCATATTAGCTACTTTATGGGCTCATTTTAGTATTTAACATGCTCCTTTGTTTATTATGAAAAACGAATGACAAATTCAATTCTGTTCAAGTATAAGTTATAATGTGTTTATTTACAGCGTTGTCCATGGCTAAAGAAATTGGAGCTGTTAAGTACCTCGAATGTTCGGCTCTAACACAAAAAGGACCAAAAACTGTATTTGATGAAGCAATTAGGGCAGTTTTATATCCTGCACCCAAACGAAGACATACATGTAGGTGTGGTTGTCACGTTCTTTAGTGCAAAATAAAACAAAACAAAAAAAAGCCAGGAATAAATCAAAATAACGTAAAAGCATGTAATATATATTTAGAGCAGAAGAAATCATCAACTTTGTTTTGTGAGGATTAAATACTATTTAAGTTGAGAGTTGACACTCAAAGGAAATAAGAAATAAGCATGCTGATTTATTTGTCATTTTCTTATCACATTTAGCACTTGTACATTTTTTTAATATTGGCAATGTCCTGCGGACTAAAGTTCTGACGTCTTCCCACTTTAGCAAAATTACAAAACGTGCCATTCTTTGCAGTGAACGCCGGTCGTCCTCGGACCGTGAAAACTCCGTAACGAGAGTAATGCATCACACTGGAGCAGTCGTATTTAAAATAGGTGTCAAAATTTTGACTAGACGTCTTTTCAAATTGCTTTCTCCATGCTGAAAAATTACCGTGTGTAGAAAGCAGAAAGTAGAAATTACAAAGTACAATAGTTTTTTTATTAGTATTCCTCTCACATGCGTATAACGTGTACATTTTTACATACATAAAAGTAGATCGAACCTGGTTTAATGTTGGGCCAGTGAACGGTAATGTGCTCGTCCCGATCATGTCTGTTTTGCTCATGAATTAGTCCAGCCGAATGAAGGAATTCGTGAATCACCGTTCCCGTTTCAGTGCACGCGCGTACTTGCAAACTCAGTTTTTCCACGCCATTTCTCCGTCCGAATTCCGAATAGCATCCATTTCCATTTACAATCTGGACAAAATCCATTTCTTTTTCGCGGGGTACAATTTCAAGGCAGTTTTTCAGCTGAGTGTTCCAAAAAGAAATCCCTCTGAGAATGTTCTCTCGATCTAAAAATTTTTACAATAAAATTTTGTTTTGCTCTTTTTTTTCTTCACAATTTACAATGTTTCCTCTTTTACGTACATGACTTTTCTTTTTCTCCGTGCATCAAAGTAACGGATTTTATGTAGACAATAGACAGTGATTTTATGCGCTTACATTTCTGGGGATAATTTGTCGCAAAAACATAAGGGATTTTTCCATTCTTCCATCTTTTGGCTGGATTTTTCAGGGCCTGACGTGTACTCAATCTTGAACTCGAACTAGTTTGCACTTGATCTTGATTACTTATTCCTTTTACTTTTGGCTCTCCCTCTTCATTTAACTCTGCACAGACCCAATTTCCCAACGGACGGTCTGCTTCGGCTTCTGCTTGCCTCGCATTGGCTGGAGGATAAAAACGAGTCCAGATTAAGATTCCAAGTGTTCATCAACAATATTTAGAATTATTACAGGAGAGAATATATTGAATAAAATGGCACATAAATGATGTACATTGAACAGGATCAGTGATTTCTCCAGCTCCTGAAGCTTGTGCTACAAAAAGTATTAAAATGAGCGACTGATGATGATACAAAAAGGGTGTGTGTATAAATTTTAGATTTATGTACATAATATCTCGATTTTAGATTCTGGATTCTGGATGGTGTAAATTTTTTTAAAGGGCTGAAAACGTTAAAGTTTTATCTTTTAAAAGGAGTTGAAACTTGAAACTATACTGAAAACTGAGTTAAAAAATCTGTATTTTTTACATTCGTTTTGAGCCATAAAAATCTAAACCCTTATGAAAACAACGTAGTGTAATGTGGATCTTCCGGTCAAAATGCAATGGAATGCAACTGACCTTGACACCCTTCATGTCATTATATAATTTTGTCAACCTTCTGTTAAACGCTGACAGAAATATCAACATGATAAACTGTACTGGTTTACAGTGTACAGTGTACAGTGTACAGTGTACAGAGGACAGTGCAATAAATAAATGTCAATTTTAGCGGATAGAGTTCTTTTTGTTTTAATTTTCTAGGGCTTGATTTGCAAGATAGATGTGTAAATAGTTAAATGTGAAGAGACTCTAAACTCTGAACAGTGAGTAGTCTAAATGAATTTTAATATGTGAGGTTATGGAGGTGTGTTATCTCAATTGTTCCATGACAGAGCTTGAGGTTGGAGCTGGGATTTGCATGTATGTTGTATGTTGTTGGTCAGAAACCAGAATTGTAAATTTTGTAAATTACAAAGGAAAGGGTTTTGCGTGACCGTGGTTGTATTTTGTGTTTTGTATTTTGTATGAATGAATATGAATCCTGAGGCAGTTTCATCAAGAATGTACACAGAATGTAGAATGTAGACTGTAGAATGGAGACCTATGTGTTATGATACATGATATTATACGCATCCTATATTCTCCGTATTCTGTATTCTGTACTCTGGTTTCTGTGTATGAGGTATGAGACCAACAACCAGCAAACAGCAACTGCATGACAAAATTGACCTTGCCTCAATCCACAATGCAGTCAAATTCACTTGTGCTCACTTGTGGATTCTAGATTCTAGATTCTAAATGGTAGATTGGCGAGTTCCTCTCATTCGCATCTGCACACTTGTTGGTAGTTGTGTCCATGTGCAGTTTGTAGTGTGTATTGTGGAGTGTGGAGTGTGGAAGTGATTTAGTGGAGTAATAATAATGAGCAAGCACACACACAAACACAAACAGAAACAACATAATATTCATTACACATAACACATTAACTTCTCATTACTCCTTTATTTTCCCTGTGGAATATTTCCTCTCTTCTCCTTTTTGCACTTTGGTTCCGATGTAAAATGTAAATACAAAGGTTTTCAGTTCATGTACAAATGTACATGTGTACATTTTGTGCATTGAAACATTGATTTTGTATTTTGTACAATTTAAAAATACATTTTGAAATTTTGGTTGGACTGTTGATGTTCCACTCATTTACTATTTAAAATGAGGTGTAAAGGTTGTGATCTCCATAATTTTAAGTTGTCTCAAATCCCACGTGTGTATTTTGTCAAAAGTCAGGTAAGTTGCGACAATAAAAATCAAAAAATAGAAAGACGTAAGATTTTTTCATAAAAAAAGATACACATTGATATTTGTGTTTTTTTTTAACTTTTTGAAGTGGGAAGATCTTGAAGGGAAGGATCAAGTTTCCGCCCTTTTTCTGGTGTACAGAGGACTTTTCCTAATTTATTTCATAGTCTGTCTCGCTCACTCCATTTACCGGATACAAAATCCGCATTTTTGGGCTATCGCTGCCACAAACTGGACATTTTGGATCCAGTCTCTGTACGCCGGTCTCTTTTTTACTCTGTTGTTAGTTCGCTTCTGCAGGGAAAAATGTGGGGCAAAATCCAATTCGAAAACAAAATCCAATTCACAATCACAATCAGCATCAAGAGACAAGGAAATGGACATGAATGAGTTTGAATTGGATCCCGTTTATATTGAAAATCAAATTAAAAATCAGTATCACGTTCAACCTCATGCCGTTAAAATGAGTACAAAATTGGATGCAGTAGTGTGGCTTCTTCTCTCGGTGTCTGGAACAATTCCCTATATAATTTCCATCGGCTACTGGAGTTTTGTCTACAGTCCAGAGGAAATCATAAGGAATAACACTACAATCGGATGGAGTCTCACAGTTCATGGAATTAATGCCGTACGGTTTTATTTACTAAATTCAAATTTAGCGGTAAAATGTGGAAATATTATTCTACAAAGATTTTTATCTGAGATAAAGAAAACGGTATTGGTTTTTCCTCCAGGTTTTGTCACTGGTGGATACATTTGTGATTGCCATTCCTGTCCGAATCGCTCATTCAGTCTACACGGTTCTCTTTGTCTTTATTTACGCTCTTTTTACGTAAGTTCAGTATTCAATAGGAAAAATATCAAATATGGCAAAGAATTCAATTTATTTTTAAAATTGGATGAGATTAATTTGTCTTTATTTTGCAGGTGTGTTTATGAATATGCTGGAGGCTCATACAAGATCGTCGGTCGTCCTTTTATCTACTCCCCCTTAAACTGGAGAGAAAAACCCGGGCGGGCTGTGCTCAGTTGTGTCGGGGCTTTGGTCGCAGCCTTTCTCTTGCACATCCTTTTCTGGTCTTTGTACAAACTCAGACTGCTAATAGTCTCAAAATTCAAAGGAAAGTAGACATTTTCCTTTCAATTTTATATTTAGGATTTAGGTAGACAAAATACGAATGCGAATGTAGTGAAAAACATGGGAAAATCCAATTACCAATAATTATTATGAATGCGCAAAATCCCCATAATATTGGATTGTTTTTTGAATGTGAGTACAATTACAACTAGTTGATTTCTAATTATTTCGAATTCTGGATTGCATTTTTTATTTATTTATGTTTGATATAATATTTAATATTTATGACATGGCTTGTTTATGTAACAGGCCAAAGCCGTGCATTTTTTGCTGAATAAAAAACAGACGTATATTATAAAACGAACAAACCATGAAAATGAAAAATGTTTCAATGAGGTCAAAAAAATCTATAATCACGAACAGAGAGTGAAAAAACTTGCACCAAAATAATTTTCAATTTTCAAGGAGCATGTTAATATTATTTTGAGCTTTGCTTTTTGTGCTACATTATTTTTTCTACTATGCCTGCAAAATTAAATAAAATTATTCCCCAAACCGAAAACAATATGAATACCGTATTGCTACAAACAATTCCCCCTATTATTAGGGACATTATTTGAAACATTTCTTGGGTACTGGAGAATTATTTGGAGAATTATTTGGAGAAATACGGTAGCGAGTACAAGCTTTGTCATCGTATGATGTAGGTTGTGAAATTCATGATGCATAAAATCCCATAGAATCGCTGCTAAAAATATATACAAAATCCATGTACCTTGTCTAGATGTTTTATGAGCATTAAAATGAGCGGCTGATTTATTGTCTTTCATTTAATTACTTTGGTCTAACTGTTTCCCTTTCCACTTTTATTGTTCAGCTATATTCAAAATTCAAAATGCATACATACACAAAACATTCGACTAAAACCGGTTGGCATTGCAAAAATACACGCTCATAATTTTACTTTCAGTTTAAACTTTGAAAAATCACAACCACCACAAAAAATTAATATTTATTCTAAAGTTTCATGAATAAAAATAAATAAAACTGGAAACTGCTTTAAAAAAGCATGGATTCTCCAGATAGACCAGCTAAAAGGAGGAGAAATGATAAATACAATCCTTGTTCACCTTCAAGATCTTCGACATCTTCCAGATCATCCTCGGTTTCCTCAACGTCTTCAGAATCTGACTCCGAGTCTTCAGAATCCTCATCAAAATCTACTCAGTCAAAATCTTGGTCAAAACGTTCAAAATCTTGTTCAAAATCTTCGTCAGAATCTTCATCGGACAGTTCAAAACCTCCTTCGCCTTTTCTATCTAGGTCAAAAAGGCCAAAATCGCTGTGTTCAAGATGTTCATCAAAATCTCGTTCGACATGTTCAAAATCTCCTAAAAGGTCAAAATCACACAAATCTTCATTAAAATCCTCCTCTTCAAACCACGTTAAAAAGGACAGAAAGTACAAGAAAACCCCAAACTCGAGCTCGGATGATCAAAAGAAACCCGGAAAAAGCTGGAGGAAACGCGAGAGAAAAACCTCTTTTTCACATGAATCGGTGGAGCATGTGATGGAGATTCCAGAGGTAACAGAAAATCAAGTTTCCTACATAAAATGCAAAGCTTTCAAATCTACATTTATATTGCTGTACAACAAATGTGTAAAAAATTAAATTGGTTTGATTTGTTCTAAACAATTTAGGAGCACCGTGTAAATTACGGATTTTCAGAAGGTTGGCAACTGGATTCATGTCCCTATGGGAAAAAGTTTTGGTATGATGAGGAACACAAGGATTGTACAAAATACTTGATTCGTGTTTATGACGAGCATTCAAATTTGAAGAACGGGCATTTTGTGGTCATGGAGCAGGAAGGATTGGAAATTCCAAGAACATACAGAATGGGATTTAATCAACTCTTTTCCAGCATCAAGGTTCCAAAAAATCCAGAGTCGGACGAGGACGACAGCGACGCGGATTCTGATTATGATCCGGATCCTGATCCAATAAAAACGCGAACTTTAACACCAACACCGCGGATTTGGCTACACGTTCGAGATTTTGACTTGTATCTAATAATTGATCAAATCGCCCACCTTCGCCCATTCATCACCCATTTCTCCTTCGGTTTTCGACTGGACAGCGAGGAGCGCAAGATAGACTCGGAAGAATTGTTGGAATTGATTTTTAATCAAATGCCAAATTTAGAATATTTAACAGTAGCGGATGATGCAATCATAACTATGCATAAACCACTTTCCGCCCCATGGCTGTCTAAACCAAATCCGCTGCTCCGCAAGCTAAAAACAGTGCGCCTGATGCAAAAATGTTATGAAATGTCTGAATTTTTTGTTTTTGAAATTTTAAAAAGAGCGCCAAATCTCGAGAGGATTTATGACGTCCCGCTCCACCACTATCAAGCACTTAATCGACTCCTTGAAATCGAGAACGAGAACAAGAACAAGGCTGGGCGGATTCCGTTGCTGGATGACGTCATGCGCTCCTTTGCTATTTGTCGACATCGCTATTCTGTTGCCGTTGCGGATTCTAGTCGGAAGGATTATGATTTTTTGGATGACTTGGAAGTTTTGTTTGAACGACATCAATACAAAAACAAAAATAAACACAAAAATACAACTAATCAGAATGGAAAAGTTGAAGAATATGGTTTAGAAGAGTTTAACACGCGAGCCTTCTTTATTGGAAATCCGGCTATTCGGCATCAGTGTGTTGATGCAATGTCAAAAATTGTTGAGCAGCATGCAAAAACTTTAAAGAAAATAGTCATGGAGGGAGCTCCAAGTATAACTTTTCAACTCAAAGTCCCAAAGATGGAAAATTTGGAAACTATTGTTTTTGAAATGAAAAGAAATCTCAATACATCACGGTCTTTCTTTAAAGAGGGATTTGACATTCCCAAAAATTTCCCACGGTTAAAAAACGTGGAAATTTGGCTAGACAAGAAAAGTGAATGCAGATTTATCAACCGGAATTTTACGGGCTGCCTAAAGAAGGCTCTGTTTGAAAAACATTTTCCAAGGTCCACTTTTTTGGTAAATTTTTTTCTGTAAAATATCTAGTTGTAGGAAAATCATACACATTTTTTCTGCTTTATAAGAAAATAATAAATGTCGTTGAAAATTTCTGGATATTTTTGAAAATGTTTGAAAATGTTTGAAAATTTGTTTTGTTTTTTAAAGGCGGACACTTCTTTCAAAACCGTGAGGAGTCTCACCTTGCTTCGATTTTCCCCAGTGGATATAGTTGAAAGGTTAGGGGCCCTCTTTCCAAATGTTCGGACTCTCCGGATAAAAAATTGTCTTCCAGATGCAAAAAAGGTCCTCATCCGCTTCTCAAAGCAATGGCCACGACTTGAACAGCTCGTCCTTTTGATTGACATGGATGTGACCGAAGGAAACCTTGATTTTACTCTGACTGGAATTAACCCATCAAAATGTGCATTAATGGCAAAATCTGACTTTCATAAAGGTAGCAAGTGGGATCCAGAGGCTGTCAAGGAGTGGCTCAACTTTTCAGAACCAAATTCTCCCATCAGTTATTTAAAACGTACATACATATATATAAATCATCAACTATTTCGGAAACTTTACTAAAAAGTCATACAATATTTCTCAGACACTCTTATTCCTTAATACTCAATCCTTTTTGTAGCTCATAATGCTATAATAATAATAAAATTATTATTATCATTATTATTATTATTATTATTATTTTTAATGGCTAGAGTTTTTCACATAATTTACAGAACTGAAACTTCTCAAATTTGTATTTCGTCCGGGTCAGAGGACTCATATTAAATCACATGAAACACCACCTTTGACCAAGGTTTCAGCTCTTTATGGATTTGGTAAGGAACTGATGCCTAACCTCTCGGTTCAAATTGGATTCAACGAAATGACCTTCTCATCAGAAAGGAAAAGTAAGCTAAACAAAAACTAAAGAGATCTTGGTTATTTTTTTGGTGAATTATCACAATCAATTTGTTCATATTTTCCAATATTTTTGTTTCAGAAATGGCTGAAAGATTGGAATCAATTATTCCCTACGTAGATTTCTTGGATGCTTAGTTTTGTGAATATTATTTGTTATTATTTATTTGTTTTAAAATTCTAAATTCTGTACAAACATTCAAAGTATTCTATTGTTAGATTTATTTATACTTTATATTATATATTTTGTAGCTTTTATAAATTCATTGGATAAAATTACAGTATAATTTATAACTTTTCATTACCCATTACTTTACTGGGGAACGTATTATTATTATTTGCTGATCATCAATATCAGTAAAGTTATTGACGCAAATCAAGTCAAAGTTCAAAGTAAAGAGAAAAATGAGCGGGGAATTTGAATAAAATAATACTTTCAATTTTATTAATAAAATATCATGTAATTTTTATACGTCATGGAAACTATTGCTTTTGATGTTGAAGACAGAAAATTCATTTGTTTTTATTTTTATTTATCATTTTTAAACAACAACAAATCTTCTTTATGGAGCTTTATTTCAATGTTCTATTCGAATATCGAATATTAGTATTCTCGCCCGTTTTCAAAGTAGCCGCTTCGCTTGAAAGAAGGAAATGTTGTAGATTTTAGAAAAAAATGGCGGTTCAAACTCTTCAAGTTGTTTGCATAGCTTCAGTTGTAAGTTGTTTCAAATTTTAAAAGGTCAAAGAGTTTTGACCGGCTTTTTGTAAATAAATTAATTTTGTAAATAATTATCAATTATCAATAAACAGAATTGATGACTGATTCATCATAATTAGATTTTGGGCCTGTTTCTCCTTCTGGCGGCTTTTCGTCACATGACTCACGTGATTCAACTAGGTAGACCGGTGCATGAAGTCCTGAAGAAAGAATGTTCGGGATTAAAATTCCAAGCGGACGAGCCAGTAAATAATAATAATAATAATAAGCAGCATGATAATTTATACTTTGCCTCCAGAAGCCATAGAGATGTTTCTCTCCGAGACTTTTGCTATTGGTTTGAAATCTCGAGCATGTCATCTCCATCCGTTGCAATTTTGGCCCTTATTCAACTCTCCGTCTCAGCAGCTCTATTTTTGGTACCAAAATACTATACTTTTAGTGGATAGTTAAAATTCCGTATTCCATATTTCATTTATATAGATTCGGATTTGAATTCGAAAGCGCGCGCTTTATAATTAAAGTATTCATAATGCATAATGGCTTTTGACAACAGATGACGTGGCAAACGATTTTTGATGAAAATAGAAAGCGATTCATATCCTTCCTCCAGTCATCCCTCTACTTTGTTTTATCCCTCATATCCGGAATGATCCTGGTTGGCCTCGTCTCCGTCATGTACAGTGTGGAGGATGCAAATTGTAATAAGGATTTCAAGGATAACTACAAATTCCTCACGCATGAATTAGAAGGACAAAATTACCTTCGTCCCTTGACACATCCTTGGAAAGCGGATCCGAATCATAATCATCAGCTCAAGTTTGATATTGATCCATCACTTTGCTCCCAGCATAATTTTGTGAGACTGCCCTCTCCACTTGTGACTGGTGGTAGACAAAGGATCAGTCTCCAGGAGGAATTTGAGAATCAACGCGGGACTTACAAATGGTTTCTGGGATTTTTTATCACAAACACATTGTTTTTACTCGCCAGTTCCATCGTTACATTTGTCATGAAGAGGGTTGAAGACAAATATTATATACCACAATATTCTTTGATTAAAAGCCTTTGATTCCGTTTTTTTGCTAAGATTTTTGTACACAAAACTATAGATGAAATTTTTTTGCTTGTTTTAATGTATGTTATACATTCTTGTGGTTGCAGTACATGTTTTTTCATTTGAAATACTCATGTTTTCTTTGAAATCTTTGTACGCCAAATGCCAAGTGTTACGAAGTAAACAATAATAATTTTTGAAATGGTAGACAAGACAAGAAAAAAGTTACACGTTTTAAATGCTCTGTTATCAAGTGTCAAGTGTTGTGTATTGAAAGTTGAGTGTTGAGTGTTGAATATTGATTAATTACAAGAGACCAAACCAGTTTAATAAGCACAGCCAATTTGTAATTTGTACAGTATAATTTCTGCGTACTGTATGGATGACTGATATTTACGTATTTACACAATCAACACACTTGAACGATCTAGTCTATCACTTATCACTTATTCGTTTTATTCTTAATTAATTTATTTCTTTGCATCTGTTGTTCTCAGAAATGTGGATCGTAAAATCAGATATTTGATGACAAAGCAAAGGTAACTTACCTACCTAAATATTGGCATTGTCAAAAAGCGCACACTTATTATTTTGCATCTCATATCATTTGGTTGGGACGAAGAGGCTACATGTACAATGTAAAATGTACTTGCATAAAAAATAAAAGACGTAACGCTGCATACAAATGAACAAATCAGAAACTTTCCTTTTGATTCTCAAGAATTCTAAATTCTGACAATCTGCTGTATGTAGACTGTGGATTCTTGATTATCAGAGCGGACACATATTACTCGATTAAAAGTTAAAATGCAAGCTCATAGATGGATAAAAGTATTCGACACCGATAATCGCTCCGCGATTGATTGTTTCACATTGTCTGTTTTGGTTGTAAAATAATTTGGGCTTAAAAGTGAAGTGACGAAAATAAATAAAACCCGTTGTCTATTTATTGTTTATTGTAATCCAGAATCCAGAGATAAATAAATTTGTAGTTAAAAGTTGAAACTTGTAGTTTTCCAAAAGTCGACAGTCAAAATGGAGGCAGATGAAAATATGAGTACTTATTTTTCTAGTGAGTTGACTACAACAGAAAGTATTTTTGAAAGCACTACAAATCTTGTCAACGACGAAATTTCCATCGTTTCCCCATCGATTTACAATTACAATTACACTTATTGTGGTGAAAAGTATGAAAGTTTTGGACTGAGACTGACGCCAATTATTCTGAACATAAATTTGTTCATTTGTCTTTGTGGAATATGCACAAATATATTGAGTGTGATTGTTTTCTCTCGAAAAAGTATGAAATCAGCCATAAATCTCATTCTCTTGAGTATTGCAATTTCTGACATAATTGTGATGCTCGCTTTTATGCCAGAATACGTAGCAAAAACAAGATTTACAAAAGGAAATGCAAGTGAAGAGTATGCTGCGGCAATTATTTGGATTGCTCATGAATATTTTTTAAACGTAAGCAGAAACTGAGGGTGTAGTTCAAAAAATTTTATTTTTTTGTTTCTCTTTTGTCGTAATTTTGTAATTTTGTCTTCCTCTTTTATTCTTTAGGTGTTCCACCCCATTTCGGTTTGGCTGACAACCACAATGGCGATTTGGCGGTATATCGCGGTTGTCTATCCGCTCAAGTGCCGGACTCTGTGTACGATGAAACGAGCTAAAATAATAATTTGTGTAATTTTCCTATTCAACATTTTCATTACGATTCCGGGTTACATGGCCGCATACATTGCAGAGGGAGATGAGACAAAGACGTGGAAAGATGGAGGTTGTGGAGCAATGTATTGTGCAAAGTGGAAGGATTTTAATGTTCTGAGGAAAATTGAATTTCTTTACCACGGGTAAATATTAAATATTTGGACATGATCGAAAATCGAAATGTGAAATGTTTTTGTACTTTTTACATGAAAGTTTTTGTTTTATTTGGTGTAGCTTTGCCGGAAAAATCCTGACTTCAATCATCATGACCGTTGTGAGCATCCGACTAATTTTCGCCCTAATCAAGGCTCATAAAGAGCGGAGAAAAATGACAGGTGCATCAATAATGAAAGCGGCGATATCGATTTCGATGTCAGCGAAAGGAAATCAAGAAGAAAACAACAATAATAATAACAACAACAACGACGAGACTAACAACAATCAAATGAACAGCAATGAGACCAAAGATTCTTTAAAAAACGAGACAAAGCGAGAATCGAATGATGGAATAACTCGAATGATTCTCGTCATACTCCTAATTTTCCTCACAACAGAACTACCACCCTCAATTCTTCACATCCTGGAAGTATTTTATGGTCCTTCCTTTTACTTTGAATGTCGGCGCCCGATCCACTACCTAATTTTCACAATGTATTTACTAAGCGGGACATTTAGTTTCCTCGTGTATTTAACCATGAGTAGAAATTACAGAAATATTCTGTTCCAACTTCTTGTGATAAAATCCAACGAGTTGAGTCCGAGTCGAGCCAATTCCAGTTCAACTGCCACCAATGGCACAGCAACTTCTAATGTCGAAATATTAAACAGTAAACATTAAATACAAAAGAGTGATTTTTTACACAATATTCAACGAATAGAATACAAAAAATGTCAGGCTTTTTAATACGCCTGTAATTTTTATACCAATGAAATTAATGAATAAAGGAAACTTCATAAATTTTTATATAACAATTAATAATGCCAACAAACTTTGAGAACAAAAGTTGTACAAACTGCATACATTTCATACATACAAAGTTTACTCGATAGATTTTGTTTTGTTCAAGCCGGATTCCGGTTTTATCCAGGAGCAGCGTCATTAAAATCTCATTAAACGATATCATAGTGATTGCTTAGTTTGAATTGTGTAGACGCAGATCGCTTCCCTTCTGTAATAAATAATAAATAACCCTTTGAAAACAAATCACAAATGACCATCAGCAGTCTGGAAACACGCACGCACATTACAACTTGCATCAATTTGAAACAGTGTAACTCGTAAACACTAAATTCACTTTGTCTTATTAACTATTAACAAAAACGCAGTTTCGAAACAAAGTTGATTCATCTTAAAAATGACTGAGATATTTTACAGTTTTCTTGTGTACATTTTACTATGCATGATGCTGGTAGTGCCATTTTCATTTTCCAAAGAGATTGGTGATCAGACAAATTCATCTTCCCATTTGGATCTACAGAAAATTCAACACATGGTGAAATCATTTGAGAATGTGAGTGACTAATAATTAAATGCATTAACGAGTTTATGCGGTAATCATTGCTAATAGCACAAAATAATTTTTGTTTCAAGTTGAGAGCTTTTAAAGATGCGGATTTGACGGATGACCTCGGCAGTTGGAAAGCACCATCGATCATTCAGGATAATTTCCCGTATTATTTATCTGGTACAAACACCTTTTTATTGATTTACCAAATTAATAAACTTTGATCCATCAAATTGTTTTAAAATTGAATTCTACATAATTTTGATATTGATTTTGATTGACAAAGGTTACGACGGAGAAGGCAAACCGATTTGGATAATTGAATTAGGGTACGAATTAGGAATTGACTATTGTTTTTGTAATTTTCATATTTTGGCGGTTTGGTTGATTTTAAAATTAGAATTTATTTTCCCGGTTGTTTACCACAATCCATGGAGTGCACTTTCGCTCTTATCATTTATTATTTTCTGTGCAGGAAGATGGACATGCGCGTAGTTGTGGAAAAAGGTAAAGAAATGGTGGAGGCTCTGGATAAAGCATTCAAACAACTAGCTTATCGAATTGTACAAAGGTGAGTCCAGTTTCTCTGTCAAATGTCGTTTCAGCATTAATTTTTAGCTTGAAAACTATACCATGGTTTTTATTTTAAGTAAAGCTAAATGGTTAAAGCACAGTCGTACCTGTTGTCTTTTATCGTTTACTTGTACTATATCTATTTGAAATTTTAAGCATGAGAAATCAAAGTCGGGAGAAGAATCAAGTGACGGAGGCCTTATTTTTAGTCGACTGTCAAGGCTTAGAAATGCGACAATTGACCTACATGCCAAATTTGGTCACAATGATGAAAGTAGCATTCCAATTTAGAGAACTGGTCGTGCGATATATGGGCGCATCTGTTCTTATCAATGGTAAAATAATCAATGATTATAAATACTTTCCCGCTCCTTTTCTTGTTTTGCTCGGTGAATTTGAAATGTGTTTTATTTTATAGCAAATTTTCTCTCGGAAACGGTGTTCCGTCTAGTAAAACCAGGTACAGCAGAAAATTACAAAAAAAAGTCTCATAATTAATTATTCAAAAATATTCTAGAGCATTTGATTTGACTGAAAATATCATCTGTTTTTACAGCTTTCGGTGTGGCTGGGGCTAAAATAGACGTGTATGGAACCAAAAAAATAAAATGGCTACCAGTTGTAAGTTAAGTTATTTTGCGACCTAAAAAAAAGTAGTTTTTCCATTTTTACTTTATTCAAGAATAAATGGTCAAAGAACAAAATAATCATGAATTATTTATAATGATAAAAATTATTATTATTATTATTGATCTTTGTTGTTTACAGTTGCGGCGAGTATTTGGTCCTGATAATATTCCAGAGGTTTATGGTGGCACTAACAAACATTTTAAACCAATTGCTATATATGGTTAATAAAAAAAAGCAACAAAATTGTTTATTGTGTGTTCATTAGAAAAATATTATTTGTATCCAAAGATTTTTGTATTCGAATGTATGCGAATTTCTCATGTAATAATTTTTTATTCTTTATTCTTGTGACAAAAGTACAAAAAAATTACAAAACAGAAATCACAAACTCAATAATTGAATCTTGATTTTAAACTGTACAATAAAAATCTTGGTTTTTCGACTTTTGCCTTGCTCTTTTTCATTATTTATTTGCTAATTTAAAGTCATCCGCTCACACATGTCACTAAAACTTCCTTTGAACCGCCTTTCCAGCATTTCTACATGTAGAAAAAGAATCATGTAAAAGAGTTTCGTTTGATTTTTAGTTTCATTTTATTTCGTGTTTAATCGTAAATTTTAAATAATAAAAAGAATATAATATTAATAATTATAATTTATAATTGAACATACGAATTCTCCTCCGTTGAATAATTGTAAGAATCATCAAGGCCAGGATTAAAAGGAGAGTTGGAGCTGTGAGAAGTGTAAGGGCAAAACAGGTGTTGTCCATTCCATTCGTCTGTCTCTTTGATTCTTCAGGATCTTGAGGATCGTTGAAGGAATTTAGAGAAAAACTATTTTCACTAGATTCAAATTCACTTGAACCCATTTTAAAATCCAAAATTAACAGACACATTTACAATTTTAACAATTTACAGTCATGAGTTTTACTAATAATGTAAAGTGCATGTGTGAAGCATTTCGTTCTTTTATCACTTGGTCATTCGTCATTACATCCGTTTAAAAAGTGATAGCGAATATTTTTTACATTGTCCATCGTACAAACACAAAAATCATAAGCATTTAGACTATTTGCAGCACAAGAAAATTCGCATCCGCTGAGCTGACAAAATACAAAGTACAGTGAATTGACCACTATCAGAGCAAGATACAAAATACATATGTATTGCGTCCTACTATACTGAAGCATGCGGCATACAGATTTGCAAGCTCTCAGTATTAAACTCGTTGCAAATTTCATCTGAATTCTTGTCTAAGGAAAGAATGCTATAAAAAAGCAGTATAAGAAAATGCATGAGTTGAAATATTAAACTGAATCTGCATTTATTTACAGTCTATTGACAATTGACAGAGAACACAGAAGATACATCAATTTGAATTGTGAATTCCAATATATTTGGGGTCAAAGTTCTACATTCTACAGCTCAACTGGAGTTACTTAGATGTGGTGGATTAATGAAGAAGAATGGCATTGATAGTGAAATTTGAGACAATCACGATGAACGAAAGAAGCAAGGAGCGCTCAATTACAAACATCCCGCCAACCCGCGCCCCAAATGAAAGAATGGACTTGACCTGTCTTTTCTCATACGCATTTCCAACTTTCAATTCCATCTTTTGTACACGTATGAATTCTCCGGACAGACAAAAGATATTTCCAACGAGGGGGAAAAGGACTCCAGCGATCGTCAATCCCATTTGTGCAACCAGAGGAAAAAGACAGAAAATTTGAAGAGGAACTGCATCATGAAGTTTGGTGATTCCATACAGACCAAAAATGGAGAAAGTCTCCAGTTGGAAAATAAAAACTAGCCAGATGAAATTCGAGAAACAAGCATTGGACATTTGATTGAGAAGTCGAAGGCTCTGGAATATTTTCATCTTTGTCTGCAAAAGCTCTAAATCCAAGGATTTTTTGATTTTCCCTGATTTTGCCTTTGAGGTGTCTTTGGCTGTTGTTGTTTTGGTTTCGGTTTTGGTTGTGGGACTTTGTGACCTTTTCTTATTGTCCTTCTGATTGACGAATAATGAAGAAAAACTTTGAGCCGTTACAAGTTTGAGCCATGAATTAGTCAGAGTTGCATGTACAACAATGATACTGATGTAGAAGAGCCAGTTGTTGACTTTACAAAAAGTGTACAGGAATTCCGTCACCGTCCAAAAAACAAGACCGAGTTGATTGTTCTGCATCGAGTTTGGAATCCGATGATACAGGAATCTGGGATGTTTTGGTCGATAGAGAAATAAGGCAGAGCAGACAGTAGCGCCACTAGTGCTGAAGAATAGAAACAGCTTTAGAAGAAATTCACACGCCTTACTTTTACATTCCATTGAAAATCTCCGATTTTTCAACTGTACTCCATGTCCATGGAAAAAAGCCCCTAAATTTTCAACACAAAATGTTTTATTAAATGGTATTTTCATGTTTAGAAATTTTTACAAAATAAAATAAAAAGATATTTTTTAGGAAGCAAAGAGGATTTAAAATCGTTACAAAGTGGAGATTTTTTACTTGATTTGATTCATAAAAAATACTAATGACTAATTACTTTCCAAGCTTCCATCCAGATTCAAGAGCTGAGTAACAAATCCTGCGATCCCTTCCCGTTGAGCGAATGTGGCAGTTTCAACACTCAAACTTGCGAACACGCCAAAATAACAGAATCAATGGCGATTCTCGCGACATCACGGGCTAAAACTCCGTGGTAAATGGAGAGACAACTGTTTAAAATTCGAACGAAAGACCACCCAAGATGGAAAAGGGAATGACCAACTTGAACTTTGTTGTTTGAAGTACTGAGACTCTTCCGATCTGAATTCCACTTTGAGGGAAGACCACCAAAGACCGAAAGTTTGGCCAACAAATCAAAAGATTCCAGAGTTTTTTGGGTGAGCATATTCATAAATTTTATTCAACGACGATATTTTTCATAGATTATGGATTATAAATAAGGAAATTGTGTATTGTGTGGAATGAAGAACTTTAAATGTAAGCACCAAAACAACGTTGCATGTAAATTTCAGTAAAGAAAGTACAACACAAGTGTATTCAATTCCCGAAACCCGGAACTCAACATTGGGCTAAAACAAAGTTCTACACAATACAAAAATACAAAATAATTAATGCGGAAGACGGTGAATTATTTTCTCATGCGGATAATGGATAATAACAAAGTAAAGACAGAAGACAGAATTTATGAATTTTCATGACTAATCACAAATCATCATCCAATTTGAATTTCGGTTAATTGCGTAATAAAGAAATAAAAATCCAACAGTCCTTTGTTTTTCAACAATTTTCAACGGGGCTGAAATTTTTTTCAGTTTTCTAATGTTTTTTCTTCTTTATTTATTTCAAAGTACAATTTAATTTACATTCAATTATTTACTTACGTTGCTATGTTATGACAAGACAAAACACAAAACACATGATAAAATTTGAATATTGTCATGACTACACGATACTCGATACTCGATGAACTAGCGATTTTTATTGCAGGTGCGTATTGCGTATTAGCGTGTACACATTGTATGATATATTGTGAGTAAAAAATCATCATGTATCTTTTAGTAAGAAAAGGAGAGGAAGATTTTGAAAAAGTGTGCGTTTTTTCTTGTCATGATTCATGATTTATAAATATTTCATAATTCATAATTCATTGAGCAGTTTCAAAGAGGAACGGACAGGATTGTTCTTCTTCCAGCTTCTGAAATCTCAACCAAGTCGTTCATTTGCTCCATGAATATTGATTTTCATGCCCTGTTTATAAATGTTTGTCACCCCCAGTTTTGATGTAGATTGTAGATTAATTGTCCTCTGTGTCTTTGTACGGACACCTTATTTCCTCAGAAAAATCAGCCACACTTAAACGTAGTTTTACACCGGAACATACCAGACCACCCAAGCGAACAATACTGTACTAATACAACTGACTAATGATGTAGTGAAAAGAGGAGCTTTCAAAATACTAAGGTTGCCTGCACCATTTGTCCGGGGCCGGGAAGTCACAGTTTCATTTCCCGAGACAGTTCGATTTTGCTGATCCAAGTGTCTGATGATGCTGTGAAACATAAAATCCACAGAATTTTGTTGTCATTTCAAATTTCAACATTCAACAGTTTGTATCAACCTTCAAAATGAGTCTAGATACTTCTGAGCTTAATTATTTTTCGTGTTAAGATTTTAAGGAATTCCCTGTCAATTTTCAAATATTTCCCACTCTAATTATATTTAGTAATTAGACTCTTGGTTCAAGGGATTAGAAAAAGTTATTAAAACAAGGAACCCCACAAAACTTTCAGGTATAGTCTTGTAAATAGTGAATAAATTGGTGAGTTTGTAACTGTAATTGTAATTCTATTGAACGTGAAATGTGGAACTTACCTCGGCTCATTCTCATTCGGATTCACGATTCGCCCCGTGAGCAAAACGGTGCCCGTCACAATGTCAAATATTTGGAAGAGGAAGGGACGATTCACTTTAATCGGAGATGGAATGAAAGCAAGTGGGTCAGCAGTGTTGCCTACAGAATACGGAAATTGAAGAATAACAACAACAACAAAATAATGAAACTACAGCTTCAACGACAATCAGCAATAAATTTGATCATTAAAATAAGAGAAACCAGAAACCAGAGGAAAACGAACGAACCTTTGGCACCGCCGGCTTCTTCTTTTCTGCTCTCCTCACCCACTTGAAAAAAAACTTTCTGCCGCACTTTGGATACATGAAATTCTGGGGATTCCGACATTTTTCTCAAATTTGCCTCGTCTCGCTTAAACATTTTCTGGACACCCAACTGGAATTTTTAGATCATAATCATAATCAATGAAAGATTACTTGATTATTTTTAAGAAAGAAACATTTGATTTGATTGAGTTTGAACATTAAACTTTAAAATTCGGAGGCTTTTTAAAAGAAACTTGCGTTGTTCAAAATGTCTTGGAAGTCGAGAGATGAACTGATATTGAATCTCGGGAGAAGAATGGAGAGTTCTTCGGAAGTTGCTTTACTAAAGATTTGTGAGGGGATTAGCGTCCCCAGCTTTTCCTCCAGTCTGGATAATTTTCTTCCGGTGTACGGCAAATAAATTATCATGCACATTCTGCCTCCCTGTAAAAACAAAAATAATGTCTTTTTTACACAAAACCAAACAAAACAAAACAAAAGGGCAAGAAAACTTTTTTATAGACTCTTGAGTAAATTGGTATTCGCACTTTATACGGCAAAAATATGGCAGACGCTTCCAGTTGGGCTAAATCGAGGTACGGGAAATCCGCAAAAAACTCCAACATCTCAACTTGAACACTTTGTTTTTCACTGATGTGGAAAGCTTCCTTTTTTGCTCCAACAAAACTGTAGTGGGTTTTCCCTGGAGCTTTGAAATATACTGCGTTGAGAAGAACTGCAGAAGATTTGATATTTTCACTAAAATCCGTTTCTTCCACCAGCTTTGATATTTTTCCACCCGTCGCATTTTTCGCCCACTCGTTCGTCTTCTCCACAACATTCTTCACTTGCTTTGGATGTGCAAAATTGGAGGTTTCGATTTCGCCCAATGAACTCACCGCCCTTCTGTAACCTTGACGATTATCTGTATTGGCATTTGCATTCTTGCTGTTGCTGTTGGCCAAAATACGAACTGCTGTGACAAATTCTACACCCGAATCTTTGTCTTCCGTCTAAAGTTCAACAACAACCAACAAATTAGAGAAAATTTTCTACAATCTACAGTCTTTGCCTTAAATATTTTAAATATTTCAAAATTCTTATACTTGATCATCAAAGTCTAGAGTCTGGATTTTAGAGTCTAGAATCGAGAGTCTAGAGTTTTACCTGACTTTTCAGAGACTTGAGGACTGCCGTATGATTTTGAATAGCAAATGAAGAATCATTTCCCAATTTGAAAAGGTTTTGGACTTCCCTTGCTGTTTGACCCTCCGCACCCGCATTCAGCATCACCATTAGCGACGTCAAGCCCAAAGGCGATAGCACAAAATTTCCAGGCTCAGTTTTGTTCACTCCCTTTTTAATTAATGGAATACACAAAAAGCTCGAGTCATTTTCCTTCATTTGCCTATTTTAGCTTTTAGTTTTTAGTAAATAATAAAATATCATGTGGCTAGAAAAATGAAAATGACAAGTGGTTTTTTACCTTGTACAAAGCGGCGGCTATTTTCCAGACTCCTCGCTCAAACTCTGTGACCACAATTCCGCCACTGTTTTCATAATCATAGTCACGATGATTGTGATTGTGATTGTGACTTTGTGCTAATCCGAGTCCAATTACACAGAAGCAAAAACTGATGTGCTTCATTTTTATTCTCTGTCTTGTTCTTCTTCTAATTTACTTTTACTTCTGACTTGTGACAGCAACTTGAACACTCAACACTCAACGCAGCACAAGACAAAAGACAAAAGACAAAAGACAAAACAAAACAAAAACAAACTCAAGCCAGCTGATTTTTGCAGATTACTCTATTTTTATTTGTTTATTTTTTATTTCAAGATTCCAGGTCAAAGATGAAATCAAATCCAAGAGACAAAAGATCCACACAAATGCTACTTTGCTATTTATTAATTTCCCCTCATTGTTTCCCCCCGTTAAATATATAGAATAAAATTACTACGACTTATGAACGTTGACACAAGATTAAACATCCGTCTATTGCCCACTGTATTTACTGACTTCTGATTTCCTTTAGATTTTGGAATTTAGAATTTAGAATTTGGCACAGAGGCAGAAGAGCACATGAATAAGTTGTGAATTTCATGGGTGAATTAGAATCCAAATCTGAATTGTCAATTGCCAATCTAAGATGATGTTTTGTGTAGACTCCGCGCTTTCCTGCTGGAGCAGGAAATAGAGACCGAGTGAAGCCGAAGCTGGAACCGAAATCAAAGCCAAAGCCAAAGAGGAGCGGAAGCTGGAGCAGAAGCAAGAAGTAAGAGTAAATAATACAGCAAGTCTCGCTCTCGCTTCTCTTTTCTGTGTCGAGTGTCGAGTGTGTGGAACATACAAACTACAAAATACAAACTACAGAACGTACAGTGAGGCTCCAACAGAAATTTCATCTCAAACAATTGGCGTACTTTTTATGTTTTATCCGTACTAAATCAAAGAGTGTGCCTTGCTTAAAAATGTTAGAGGAACCTGGATAGTAATAAAACGTAGAACATGAAAAATACTAAATAAATACACAGGAAATTATATCTTTACCTCAATATACTCAATACTCAAAATTCATGGTTTGTTCATTTGCTCTGTTTTTATTCAGCAAAAAAGGCACAGGTTTGACTTGTTACATAAACAAGCCATACCATCAATATAAATTATCAATCATAAATAAATTTGGGTGATTGGGTTTTTCTGGGTCTTTGGGTAAAATGGGATTTTGTGTTTTTCATATAAAATGTCTGAGAGATGTCGTACAAAAACCCACAAAAACCCAAAAACCCATGTCTTTTTCTACTTAACCCAAAAACACAAACCAGCATACTCTGAACATTTTAAAAGGGCTCAATGATATGAGAATCTAATGAAATTCTAACGAGATTTTAGTGTGATTTTGAATCATAAACTCATTATATATACTTCACAATAATATTATTTTCTGCGAGTTCCTTTGAATTTTGAGACGATGAACAGTCTGAGTTTGTACAAAGACCAGAAAAGGATGTGTACGAGGAAAGCTGCGACTAAAACCCCGACACAATTGACCACAGCCCGCCCGGGTTTTTCTCTCCAGTTTAAGGGGGGGTAGATAAAAGGACGACCAGCGACTTTGTATGAACCTCCAGCATATTCGTAAACACACCTGCAAAATAAATCCAATATCAAATTCAATCCCATTTGTCCAAATTGAGTTCAAAATCCATATAAATTGCACTTTTTGCCATCTAATCTAATCTAAAACCTATAAAATCGATGGCGTTATGGCGTGTGTCCTATTCTGGCTAAGAAAAATGGCTATTACTCTGCCTAAGAGAACATGCTATTATTCTGGCTATTACTCTGGCTAAGAAAAATAGCCATTACTCTGGCTGTTGAGAATGTGAAACTTTTTGAAACACGCAAAAATGTTGACCATTGAATACGGTTTTTATGGAAATTTTATGCTGTCTCGTCATTTGATGGGCGTTATTAATTGTTAATTGTATTTGATATTTTTGTTATTTAATACTGAACTTACGTAAAAAGTGCGTAAATAAAGACAAAGAGAACCGTGTAGACAGAATGAGCAATTCTGACAGGAATGGCAATCACAAAGGTGTCCACCAGTGACAAAACCTGAAGGAAAAGAATAATGTCATTTTCAAAACTTGAATAAAAATCTTTGTATAATATTTGCACAATTGAATGCATTTTTACCGCTGAATTTGAATTTGAATTCAAACTTGAATTTAGTAAATAAAGCATACGGCATTAATTCCATGAACTGTGAGACTCCAGCCGACTGTAGTACTCCGGACTTCTGTGGGACTGTAGACTAAACTCCAGTAGCCGATGGAAATTATGTAGGGAATTGTTCCAGAGACGCAGAGAAGAATCCACACGACTGCATCCAATTTTGTACTCATTTTGACGGCATGTGGTTCAACTTGATTTTCAATGTTAAGTGGATCCAATTCAAACTCATTCATGTCCATTCCCTTGTCCCTTGACATTGACTGCGATGGTGATGTTGAATAGGAATTGGATTTTGCCCCATATTTTTCCGTGCAGACGCGAACTAACAACAAAGTGAAAAAAAGACCGGCGTACAGAGTCTGAGTGGAAAATGTCCAGTTTGTGGCAGCAAATGCCCAATTTCTCGCTCCATTTTCCGTATTTGGTATCCGCGAAAGGAAGTATGAGTAACAGACTATGAAATAAATTAGGAAAAATCCTCTGTACACAAGAAAGGGGAGGGAAACTCCATCCTTCCCTTCCAGATCTTCCCACTGTTCAAAAAGCACAAACAGAACACGAATATATTTTCCGTAAATTTAACTCGACTTTAGTGGAAAAATCTAAAAGTATAAAATGGTCCTAAACCTTGTGGTTGTTTGATTTTGATTAAAACGGCTTACCTGACTTTTGACAAAATACACACGTGGGACTTGAGATGGTTTAAAATCATCGACATGAATACCTCTACACCATTTCATTTCAATATCAAATTAGTGGAACATGAGCAATCAACAATCAACCGTGCAGTGTGTGTTTTTTATTATGCCAAGTATTTCCAGTAAATCACTTGGACGTGAACACATGTACTAAAAATAGAACAGAAGCAGTACAACCAGCTCGGAAGAGTGTGCAGATGCGAATGAGAGGAAATTTTGCAAGTGAACAATTTGAATGTATTGTGTATTGTGGCAAGGTCAGTTTTTTCACGCACTTGCCGGTTGATGGTCTAGCACACAAAGACACATAATAGAGAATACAGAATGCATATGACATAATATACAATGTATCATAAATTGTAAAGCACGAGACTACAGTCTACAATCTATACACACTGTTCATGAAACTGCCTCAGGATTTATATTCATGCATACAAAATACAATACACAAAACTCAAAATGTAAATAAATTGCCCCGAGGAAGAGCTTCGTATCTCGCTTTTGAGCTCTCGTGTAATTAACATGTAAATACCGTGGAAACGAAAACGAGATACGAAGCTCTTCCTTGGGCCAATTCAACTGTCTTGGTTTATTTTAGACCTGGTTTGTTGAAAAAAAAAATTATTAAATATTTTTAACAATGTTAGGTGAAACTAGGCAGAATTCCAAGTATGGTAACTTTGCCAAATTAACCATATCCTTGTCACTTAGGTTAGCCCGCTAGACCGCTGGAAGGCTGGAACCACCTAAAAAAATGGGAAATTATCTCCTTACCTACTTAGCACTCAGTACCCAATGCACAATGCTCAGTGCTCAGTGCTCAAAATTCATGGTTTGTTCATTTTATATCTGTATTTTGTTTATTCAGCAAAAAAATGCACAGCTTTGGCTTGTTACATAAACAAGCCATTTCATCAATATATTATACCACATAATATACAAGTAAATAAATAAAAAATACAATTGAAAAGGAGAATTCGTAATTAACGTGTCAAAATTCTGCACACATTAAACAAGTGAGTGTAAAAAACACAAAATCCTTTGGATATTTTGATGGATCCCTGATGCATTTCCTTTTATTCAAACTAC